>UELU01138576.1:6629-23313 GCA_900490025.1 Megastigmus dorsalis | reverse complement strand
GGGGGGGGGGGGGGGGGGGGGGCTACTGCTTCCCCCGCACATCTTGATTCTGTGATATGACAGTAACGCGTGCATACTATGTGCCAAGCTATACGGCAGCAACACGCGCGTACTGGCTTTACCCCCACTCTGGCTATGTCACGTTTGCACGGAATCCATACCGTCATGGTATAGGTCTCGAGCAAATTCGTATTTAGGCCACACCCCCTTACCAAGTAATAACAGAAGACGATCATTGCACTTATGCGAATGGACCGGGGTTCGCGCCTAATACCGGTCACTTTTTTTAATTCTATTTTTAGTTTTTATCATACAAATTTTTTATACAATTTATTTTAACTTATTAATTATATTTAAATAAATTTAATGTTATAGAATGACCAAAATTAAATAAATAAAAGTAGGTTTCAAATTAAGTATACAGTCTAGGCTTGCTTTTCATTTCAAATCAGTAAGATTATTTAATCAAATGTGCACTCGATTCCCTTACGAACACCTGGTTTTAGGTGTCCGAGTACAGCGAACACGTGCTCAGTCGGATTACCTATATCATGTTCGTTGACATAAGTGTAATTTTATCGTATTTTTGAAATATACAATTTATTTATAAACGTATCATTACGATACAAGTGCGGGAAAGTAGATTATCTCGCTTCGCTTGGGTGTAAACGTCACACGCGATGAGAATCTATTTTCCAGCACTTTTTGATACGACGTGCGGAAGCTCGATTTTGAGCGCACGTTTTTTTCCGAGCGTACGGGAAATCGAACTTTCCGCACGGAGTGTGGAAAAGTGATTTACTTTCCGCATTGAAAATAGGCACGAAAAAGGACATTTTCCATGCATGAATTAAAAAAAAATTATTTTTTATAACTGAAGAGTGCGTAAAACTTGAATTTAGATGCCTGTTTAGCATGCGTTTTAGGTCGAGTTTTACCCACTTACTTGTAAAAAATAGTAAACGCAACACATGCAAGAAATACATACTTTGCGCACTAGTTCATAATGTACCATTCAACTCATGTTACCTGCTTAATTGATAAGTTAAAATAAATTTTAGAAAAAAATTGCATGATAAGAAGTAAAAATAGAGTAAAATAAAACTGATCGGTATTAGGCGCGAACCCCGACCCGTTCGTGTAAGTGCGCTGAACGTCTTCTGTTGTTACTGGGTAAGGGGGGGTGTCGCCTAAATACGAATAGGCTCGAAACCTATAATATGACGATATGGATTCCATGCAAACGTGGTATAGCCGGAGTAGAGGCAATACCAGTATAGGTACGTGTGTTTTACTGCCATATAGCTTGGCGCTGGAGACAACATAGTATGCACGCGTTACCGTCATATCAGAGAATCAAAATGTGCATGTAAAATCTCTAACATCATACTAGAAATTAATGTGCTGTAAATTTTTAAACGTAACACACCATACTTTCGTTAAAAAATATCAATACTATTATCGATATAATTTCTACCACACGGTCTCAATATTATTTATCGTGTTTTAAAATATGAATACCTACTTTTTTATTAAGTTTACTTGACTCAAGAATAAGAAAAGTTTGCCTGTTCTTGCTCCCCCCGCTCTCGGTCGGAATGCGCATGCGCAGTGAAGCAGGTGAGCAAGTAGATATTATTATCACAAAAAGACGCGTGGTGGCCTTTTACGTTGCAACGATTTTGACTTTTACGATTCGATATTCTGAGCATATAAAATGACTATAATTTTTTTCTTTCTTTTTTTTTCTTCTAATAAACCTTAATGACTTTTTTAACGAATACATTGGGTCATTATCGTCTAAAATTCATATATTAGCAAAAGTACACAAATTTCAATAATACGTGGAGCCTCAATTACACTACGCGCTCGCTAGCGGGTTAAGGGAGTTTGTTGGTCAGGTTTTGAACCTCATTTTTCGTCTTACGTCTACATTTTATACAATACTAAAAATATGACGTGTGATTTTTATTAATGGATCTAACTGGAATACTGGATAAATACATTTATATCAAAATACTACACGGATATATTTATATTACCGATAATTATTCGGTCATTCTGTACCGTGACTCGTCAATATAATATAATGACAAGTCACTAGTCATTTCTGCAACTTTCCAGATTCTTCATATTGTATCCACATGTCTCAAAATAACATGATTATGAGGTGTATGAGTTACTTATCATTGTCGTACAAATACTGGATAGATCTACTTTTAATAAATAACTGCCTAAATATTATAACACTGTAAATTAGTATTCTGTAAGTAGATTTCTATTAATTGTTTGGGTGATTTTGTTGATATGATGTTATTTAAATCGATTATTTATATGAATTGAAGGAGGAGGGGATATTTTTCAGATTTAATTTAAACCTACCTGTTGTTCCAACACCGTTTCACCAAGAATTAAGAAAATAGATAAATTATAAATACATTGAGAGCAAAGCAGAGAATTTTATGAAAAAGTCAGAAACCGCGCCAACTTATAAATGAAACTATAATTAATATAAAATCTGATATTTATGTATTTAATACTATAACATTCAATTTACTAAATTTTCAATTTTTATTAGTATATTGATTTTATTTGATAAAAATGGGCTACCATGCGTCAGTAAACAAAGCACACATTCTACACTGCTGTCAATATCGATTTGTTGAGTTTCATTCGCTGGAGACTTTTAAATTGTAATTTAGTAATGAATATTTTATTCTTGTATCGTCTAAGAGTACATTCCCCGTTAAAAGATTCGGTCATGAATTCCACTTAGAAGTCAGCTAGAATCCAGGTGGAATCCATGTGGATCCAGATGGAATCCAGTGGATCGAAATGGATATTTTAAACAGGGTTATCGTGCATATAGTGATATATTTATATCTGTCTTTCTGGTAACATAATTGTTGTGCTAACGAAAAGTAGAGACAATCGCTCCTGACTTCTAAAGTCAGTTCAACCAAATTTAATATAAGATATTGAAAAAATTTATTCTTAACTCATTCTTATTTTTACTAAATTATCTGATTTTTTAAATATTTAGTCCCGCGTATAGGTATTTACAAACTGATACATGATCCCAGAGTAATAAAGACAAGTCAATTCAAATATTCAGAAGAGTGTCTTAGATATAATATTTTATTTGATGTACTAAGATATAGTTGATAAACTTTCATACGCTACAGAGTTTATGCAAATATTACGTTTCTTTTTCAGGGAAGCTGTTGAAATTAAATCAGTACGAGATGGCACCAGATCACACTTTAAATACGGGATGTTTTTGGTTAGAAACAAACAGACATTCGCCAAGGATATTTAATAAAAATGCAACAAAATTGGACATTTCTACAGTGAATAACAAAATAGATTTTATGAGATCACTAAATCTCTTTTGTATGAAAAGCACAAAATCATCCTATTCAAAAATTAATTCAGAGATTTTTTTAACAAAAAACAGTTTACTTTTAAAAAAATGTTCGGTAGTGATCAATAGTGTGAAGTGCGAAAAATGCGGTCAGACCTTAAAAAATCAAAACGATATAGAGGCCCACAAAAAATTACATCATCTTTTAGAAAACAACGACCAGAAAAGCAACAACGGTACCGTGAAAAAATCAAAATCCGAGGAACCAATTATGCAAGAAAATTGCGTTGAGTGTAATAACAATAATAATAATAATAATAATAATAATGACACAAAAACTGTTCAAAAAGTAAAACCTTACAAAAAAAATGCACATAGAAGGAAAAGTAAAGATGCTGTAACGAAATTGACCTTGAAAATCGGTGGTGAAATTATTTCAAAAGTATACTGTAAAAAGAAATATTTAAATAAGGTATGTTCGAATGAGCACAGGGCATCCAGAGTGCATCATCATGAAAATTGTGAAAGTTGTATTGAGATCAAGGATATTTTGCACAGTACCAAAACGAACAAGGATACAACAAACGTTACATTATCTCATATGAAAGAATCTGATACTGAGCTGATTGATCGAAATGCCGCCCGACTTCGTAAAATGGCTGCTGCACTCGTGGAGCATGAACTTCAACGAAAAGCTCTTCAAAATTCAGAACAGACTGGTTTCTTCAGTGGCGAAGAGGGATTTTCTGAAGTCAAAAATGATGATGCTGTTGTACCTGTAGCTTGCAGTGTTAGTGACGAGGATGACGATATTCAAGAAGTTTTGAGAATAACTAAGAATGTTGATTATTTAAGTAACCGTGCTTTTTATGCTCATTTTGAAAGAGAGATACCTCATACAATTAATGATCATGAAATTATAACTATTGATGATGAGAATTTGGATGACTTCGAAGATGATTGTGTCATTGTTGACGAACGGTTATCCGAAGAAAATCCTTTAAGGAATGAAGAACAGAGTTACGTCTTCCATGTTTCTTGCAACGATAATGCCAACGTGGATACCTTACATACGGAGAGCTCGCCAATATTATTGGAAAAAAGAAAATGTCCTGACACTTCGATTGAAGATAAAACTTTGTTAAAAAAACAAAAAATAGAAAGAACTTTACAAACGCAATTTGATTGTTCAGAATATGCAAGTAAGCGTAAAGTACAGAAAGAAAACAAAAATTGCAACGCACCTACGATCAAATTCAGTCAATTTGCTTTACCGTTAAGACTGATTAATTTTTAATTAAATACATAAAATTCCATTATTTTTTACGTTCCACATAAGGCTGTTTATTTTAATAATTTTGGACACTAAGCGCGTTATTAACAGCGGTTTTATAAATTTTAGATTTTTAATGCGTATAATCAATCAAATGTATTATAAAGAATGAAGTTATTACTGAACAGTAATAACGCAAGTACGAATGATTGTTGTGATACAATTTGTTTTATTATGTAAAATAGCAGGAAAGTGGAAAAATATGATACTATGTTAAGTATTTATAAGCTGGAAAGTATTATGAGAAAAACTCAACTTAATTTTTTTTATAAAAATGATCTTTTAAAGATTTATTTTATAACGTGTTTTAAAAATTAAAGTGAGTAGTAGTTTGGAGTTTTTGTGCAACTCAATAAACTATCAAATTTAAACTATTGTGTTTATTCATTCTAATTGTTTCGTAAAATAAAGTAAACTTTATCCATTACCAACAGAAGTTCTACTTATTCTATTTTCTGTAATATATACTTATAAAAAAAGATTATATAATTATATATAAATATAATTTTCCTGCTAAAGATGTTAAGTAGTTTCTAGCCAGTTTTAGTCAAATTTTTTGAAAAAATTTAATTTTTACTATTATCTCTGGTTCTGGGCGCATAAAAGTTAGGCACTATATAATTGAAAGTTAGTTTAAAACTGAACAATATAATTCGTAATATAGAACATTTGAAAATATATTCACTTAATATCCGCAAAACATTGCCATTAGATTAACCCGTTAGCCAGTTAAGTTCGTCAATTTTCTACCAGAAATTAAATTTAAAATTACTATTTTTCAGAATTTCGATTTTAATTTTTTTCTGTATGTAATGAATGGAAAAATAAAATAATTATTTGCGCCAATACTTAAAATAAAATAATTATAGATCTCAGGGTACTACTGAATCGAGCTCTTAATTTATTTCTGTCCCGTTCTTTAAAAATAATTTTCAATAAGAGCGATAGTCTGACAACGATAATAAGTACAGTGTTCTTACTATGGCTCATATTTTAATATTTTTTTAAAATTCACATGATAAAATATTAAGGTGTAGTTCAGAGGTATCTGTATAGTATGATCTTTTTATTTTTATTTTTGAGTGAAAAAAATCTTTAGAATATTTTTCGGACAATGGACGCAAGAAATCGCTTATATTTTGTTGATATGGTGAACATATTATTCATTTATTTAATGAAATTATAAATCATAGCTTTAAGACCCCTTAATAAACAGAAAATTTAATTATTTTTCGTGTAATAAAATCGTGTAATAAACCTCGGGCCTAGAAAAGACAATAATTTACTTTAATAGACAATTAGAAAAATGGCCACATATTAAAAGAAATATTTTTTATACTTGTTTAAAAAAATTTAGTATCAATACATTAAAAAATACAGAAAACATCCTAAAGCTTGAAAATAATAATCGAAATATTTTAAAAGAATATTTTTTAATTAAAGGGCATGTTTTTTTAAACCTACCATTATTATTTTTTACTATTAATTACTCGATATAAGCAATACATAACATTAATAATTACTCAATATAAGCAATATAGTATATTACACACCTAGGGAGGTAAAGTAAGAATGGTCTCACCCTCGCTTTCGGCTCGGGCGACAATTTACCTGCGATCTGAGGCATTCTTTTTTACTTCCCATGGTGTGTATACTATTTTTTTGCCTAGCGGGCCGAAAGTACCACTTTCCCGCCTGGGGCGGGTTTGAGACAGTGGTAATTTCGGCCTCGCTAGGCTATTTCCATGCGATCTGCGACCATTCTTACTTTTGCTCTCTGGATGTGTAATGTACTATTTCTGCCTAGCGAGGCCGAAATTACCACTTTCTCAAACCGGCCCCGGGAAGAAAAGTGGTACTTTCATCCCGCTAGGCAGAAAAATAATATTCCCAATTTACAAGAACGAACAAATATTTAATTTCTTTTAAATTAACTTTAAAATTAATGTTTTGCTAACATAATTTTTTAAACTAAGTATTTCTGTTTTGGGTAGATAATTAAAATTATGAAGCCAGATTTTAATAGCTATAAATGATAGATCTAAGGGTGATTCTAAAAAGTCTATTATTAAAAAATTATTGATCAAACTACTTCATGCAAAGGTATTAAATATTAGATTATTGCAAACGATTTATTTTTTCCTTATAAACACTTGCTAACACGAATAATTGGATAAATTATAGTATTTTCATAATTTAATTTTATGTATAACCTTTTTTTGTTGAAGAAACATGCAAGTTATACTAAATTTAATGCTTTAAATATTTCAAAAGTACGTTTCAACTAATATAAATATTCAAACAATATATATTATATATGATAAATTCGTTCAGAGGATGAATATTAAATTTTTTTATAGGATATATCTCTGTACGTCATTGTATACTTCAGTCTTTTCATTACGAAACAAGAAAATGTAGAAATTAGAAAAATTAAATTGTTTTTCGATTACTGCCACAACGAACTAAGGTCGGACGACGTGCGTTAAGTATTTTCAACAAACAATATTTATCAAATCAATTGAAATCTTAAATCAATCTTCTTGAATGATTTTTAATTTCTTCAGAATGAAGTTAATTCACTAAGGGGGTGTCAAAGTCCTACAGTTACCACTAAACTGTTTTAACGATCGAATCTTGAATAATTTTGTATAACTAAATAAATACTTGAAATAATGAAATACCCAAATGCAGATGCAGTTCATCTACGAATTATCTACTATCTGGCAAAGTTTTAAGTGAATATTTTAAAGACGCCCTAAAAATTCTTGTTCCGAAATAATTCGTTTATTTCAAAACAAGAATTTTTGAAGGTGTCATTGAAATATTTACTTGAAACTTTACTAGTTGATAGATAATTCATAGACGAACTGCACCTATATTTGAGATTTGCATAATTTAAAGTATTTATTTAGTTATAAAAAATTATCAGGATCCGATCAGTAACACAGTTTGAGTGGTAACGGTAGGACTTTGGCACCCTCTTAACGTCAAAACGGTCAACAAAGTACATTTGACGAGCTAGAATTTTATATTCTTTTCATAGGACGATTTTTGTTAAACTCCTTACTCGGGAAAGATGTACGTAGGCAGTTCTGGTTTTATTTTAAGACTGTTGGAATTTTTCAATTTTGTGTAAGAATTAAATGTTGTGTATGTATACTGTTATATACTTGAAACATCTGCAATTCCGTATTTTTGTAATTTACGATTTTATGAGACATTTTGCCATTTTAAGTTATTTTAGTATGAAACTTAGCATTTAAACTTTAATCTCTTATTTTTTTTTACTTTAAACGATTTTATCAAGTCGAGAAATTCATTTTTAGAGATTTTCATACGTTATACTTACATGAGAATATCATCGTGAGAGATAATTCCGGCTTTGAAAAATCGTGCAGTTAACTAAAAAAAATGAATTTTGAAAGATTAGCTTTCTAATTAAGAATTAACGTTTTCTTATACTACAAGAAACAGAAATGTCGATTTTAATAGTATTTCCAGTTACTAAAGTGCAATGTATATACTATTACCAAACGAAATCGAAGAATTTGAATATAGTCTTGAAATTCAACTGAAATTATCCATGTATGTAGACGCTGGGAAATTAGTGTTAAATTTTATAAAAATTCTAATTGCATATTTATAAAAAATGGAAGCCCTTCTAGTATTAAGTTTCACGAAATACAATCGACAAAAATTAAATGCAATTCATGCTCGGAAAAAGTCCTTTTTCTGTCCAATTCAGCGTTAATGCGTTAATTTAAAAAAGTTATAGTTAATTGTTTACAAATTGTTCATGAAGAAATACGTGTCACGATCTGTTGTAAAATACTATTCTAGCTGAATATCAGTAATGTGGTTCAGGAAAAGTGAAAATTGGATTGTAGACACTTGCAAGGGGAATCCACGATCACTACGAAAGAGATTTTAACGAAACTTTGGGGATTAGCTTTTTGTACCTAATCTTAAAGAGCACCAGGTATCCCATACCCTAACTGACTCCGCTTCTGAAAGTTGTCCGAGAATATTCTGTTAGGTTCTTCTATACAGGAGTTTAAACGGGATATACACTTTAATACATTTTTCTCCGATATTTTGCGCTACTATAGGTATAAAAGGTCGGAAACTTTTCTTGTGTAGGTCTTACTCTTCCTACTAGGTATGCTAATGTAGGAAGTAGGAAGGATTCCTACTTTACCATAAAATCGGCACTTTTCTAAATACAAAGTTTAATATTTGGAAAAAATCTGTCAGGACCTGGTTAATGGTCCAAACATTATGATACCAATTTCATAAAATTCCATTCCTAATTCACAGAGATTTTTGTCTTCGAAATTTTTGTACAAAAGGGTAGGGTATTTAGGAATTTTTCCTGCCCAAGTAATGTACTTAATATTTTAAGCTTCTAAGGATATTACAACAATTTGTAATTCAATTCAAACCAGGCACAATCCTCGTGATGTACAGATTATGTTTCTAAACAAAAAATTGTT
Source organism: Megastigmus dorsalis (assembly GCA_900490025.1). Lineage (NCBI taxonomy): Eukaryota > Metazoa > Arthropoda > Insecta > Hymenoptera > Megastigmidae > Megastigmus > Megastigmus dorsalis. The sequence goes on along the minus strand of UELU01138576.1, from coordinate 14,120 downwards.
TAATCTTGGTAACTATCTACTTAATGAGATTATAAACAAAATTATAAAAAAAAATTTAATTCAATCTCGTATTTAAAATATTAAAACTTTAATTTCTGATAATTCCACCAAATCTTCACTGAGGTAACGATATTGTCCAATATTGCAGTGGTGATATAAAAATTTTTAGGCAAAATTTTTTTTAAATTATATTATAAAATTTTATGATCTTAACCACGCTACTATAAATCGTGTCAGTTGTGATATTGTTTTCTCAGTGTCGTACGTTTCGGCCAAATACTGTTTAATTACCTTAAATTTTTAGTATCTTGAAAGTATTCGACAATTTATTTTGCAAAGTTAAGTAGAATTAGCCAGAGTTTAGCAGATTTTTGAAAAAAGTGAGTTTTTTCTGGTTTAAATTATTTTAACAATAATTAACATTTTACCACAATTGACCGACTTTAAAATACTTTTGCAGAATTTTTATATAATTTGATAGTGTTTCGAGGAGGTAGGCAAATTAAATAAACTTTCATACTTTCAGTTGAATATTTCTTTATTCAAATAAAATCGGTGATTAACTTCTTTATTCTAGTGATGAAATGTCTACGATTTTTGTATTTCTTTAGGTAATGTGCATGCTTGAAGCTGGTCATAAAATCGGTCGCATAAAATAGCACCCAAAGAATTTCCTCCAAGTTTTTATAACTACAGTTATATAATGGTGAGTATATCAATGTGATTATTACTTTTAACTATTCTTTATTTTATTATGAAAGGTGCTTGTTTTTTTATTACTTGCGTACGGCAACACTTCGAAATCCATTTCAAATCAGCCACGTGATCTTTTTTTCTAAGATATTCACCAATTTACTGTTTGAAAAAAGACTAAAGGATAAATTAAAATAATTATTATATCTTTTGAAATATAATAAAAATATATAATAATGATTTTAATAAAAGTATTAAGAATAAATTACAAACAAGGGAGATTATATACTATTTCGAGTGGTATTCTTTAAGTTCGTATAGAACTTGGAGAGAGTATCGATTTACTATTGGTTTTTAATGAAATATATTTATAAATGTGAGAGTATGCTAAAAATCCTTTGTATGATGTCACAATATTAGAACTTGAAAAAGAACATGTAATAACAATATGACATTGTATACAGGGATTTTAAAACACTGTACACAGTGCACTGTCCATAAATTCTCCTTTATAAGCAAGATTAAAAAATTGGAAACATTTCAAATTTTAATGGAAAAAAATATATTTCTATACAGTAAATAATGTAGATATACTTCTTACAAGGAGAGTCTACATCTTCCGGGTCACGGATTTTTTTTAAACTTTACATACAAATTTTAAAGTTAACCATGATTTTTCATATATTCTAATTAAATGGGCCTTAACGCGGCTCCTTGGGCCCATTATAATTAACGCCAAGACACGTCTCTTATATTTTTCTCCAAAGTTTCTTTACAGATATATGACAGTATAAGTGGCTCTCTTTGTTAGTAGCACCACTCCTACTATGATAAATATTTTATTATCAAATAAACCACTATCCATTAATTATCAGTATTTTTATTTACTTTCAAGAGGCATATATTGGAGCTTATATTCGTAATTTATTAAAGTGAAATGGATTCTGAAAGTTATGTTGCGTACTACGTAATACTACTGATCAAAATGATTTTAATAAAAAATTGAGCTAATAATATAGAATATCTTAAAACTCCATTTGAGAGATTCCTTGTATTAAAAAAATATATATCCATTTCACATCAAATCGATCAAGGCTGTCGCCAAAATTTGGTTACATTTACAAAAATGGTTTTAGGCTTAAAAAATTTGTCTTTCCAAGTACTTTAAAATGTTATGTGGTAGAATTCGAATATCCAATATGGCGGCCCAATATGGCGCCTGCAAGTTTCTTAAAGTACTTGGAAAGATAATTTTTTTAAGCCCAAAAACATTTTTATAAGTATACCAAATTTTGGCGAGAGCCTTGATCGATTTGACGTGGAATGACGCATATATTTATATATGCATGTGAGTTATTACACGCATGTGGAGTCATGCCGGTTACCATCTGGAATACCTAAAACTGCTGACATAATAGAGCAATCTGAGAATACATTAGAATTTAAACATATCTAATATATAAGGTTTTTAAAATTATATCTTGATTCTATTGTTCGCAATAGTTTTCACAAATAGTAGGAAGGAAAGAAATGATCGCAGCGAACTAAATTTTTTTGTAAAGTATATTTGAATTTGCGACGTTCCGAGAGTCTTCTTGACTCTCCTCTTCAGGCTGTACACAACAGATTAAAATTACAAACCCCTTGTTGTACAAAAAATTGTATAGAAAATAAAATAAAAAAACACCTCGGTTGATTGTAAAAATAAAATCTATTATGTCACATCTACGTTTAGGCATAGTGAAGTGAGTTTTTTATGAGTTTTTATTATATTAATAATTTTTTTTTCTATTTTAATAATTTTCTTAAATAAGCTTTTTTTTTATTTAACCTTATTATCCTTTTAATTTCGAATGACTCATAAAATGGGACATTGATTTTAACCTTTTTTAACGTCTCATAAGATGTGCCAGATTTTACTTTTACTACCCAGTCAAGGTGTATTTTTTGGTTTTATTTTCCATTTACTTTTTTGTATTACAAGGTGTTTAGAATTTTCATCTGTTCTGAACAGCCTCAAGAGGAGAGTAAAGCAAACTTTTAAAACGTCGCAAATTCAAACATACTTTGTAAAAAAAATTAATTTTCTGCGGTCATTACTTTCCTTCCTACTATTTGTGTAAATAGGTCTTTGTTGCTCGTGAGTCTTTGTGGGTCTGTATCAAGTCTTTTAAGTTAATTTTTTATTATATTAATAACTGTGTAATTTAACTATTATTAGATATAGAATGCTCTATACAGTAAACACAAAATGTTATAATTTATTTTATTTTGATTTCTTTTGCTTCGATTAATTATATTGTATTTATTGTATAATTTATGTACTTGAATATGAAAATCGTCTAGTGTATACGAAATAAATATATTTCATTTGTAATGAACGAAAATACGAAAGAAGAATATTAAAAATTATACTTCTGAAGTTCAATGCATAGGAATGGAATACCATATCCAATGCCTAATCACAATTTACTTCTAGCAATCAAAAATCTAAATGAAAACATCCCCTCTAAAGAAGCAAAATTATGAAAAGAAATTCAATTTGTCAAATTGCTTAAACAATTATTGTTTGAACAAGTTATTAACAATTGACTTTTTAAAAAACTAATTAAGCCAATTAATTGTACGGAAAAAATTATAAAGAAATATGCATTTTTTATTCCAGAAATATAAATTTGTTTATCATAAAACGCTGATAAACATTTTAAATTACTGATGTAACATGGGTACAAAAGGGTTTTCGTTCATCCAGTATTCTTGAAGCTAATATGTTTAGCAGCGCTTTATAATAAACAATTTTATAATTTTTGAATAAAAAAAGGTATATTTATTTATAATTTTTTCCGCACAGTTTTCTGTATTAGTTTTTTTTTTTTGAAAAACTCAATTGTTAATAATTCGTTTAAACAATAATTGTTTAAGCCTTTTGAAAACTTTGATCTATTTTCACAATTTTGCTGCTTTTGACGAGATGCTATGATTTGAATATTTACTTCCGAATCAGAACGGCTCGGCTCTTGGTAGGTGAAGAAATTTCGAGTACGGTGACGGCAGCAGTAAGTAATTGGTTGAATTCAATGAATGACCATATATTTTTAATTAATTGCATAGAAACTAATTCAATTGATCATAAAAAAACCATTTTCTTGTATCTTCCTAAAATTTTAATTTATAAATGCATCAATAATTTTTAATATCTATTTTCTAGTTTGTAATTTATTTATTTAGTCGCAAATTGCGATGTTTCGAAGGCGTAAAAATATATACCTTCCCCTTCAGAATCTTTAAAACTTGGAGACACTTTCACTGCTCAAAATTTTGATTGGCTTCTGATGAAGGAAAGTGACTATGTTTAAAATAGCCTGAAGAGGAAGTTATATACAAAGTAGATGTGCTCCATGACGATCGATTTAGCCATCTCACTCTATATATTTTAACTTTTAAAGGACGGGGGTAGTCGATATATGTTCGACCGCCAAAGGCATACGAACTTTTTGATGTTTTCAAGCAAGATTTGGTATGCAGGATGAAAAAAAAATAATGAAAAAAATATTGGAGCCTGATTGTATCAAAACATGGATGTACCAACTTTGCAACTGAAATAGCAAAAAATAAGTATTTCACCTTGAAATGGGATTTTCCAGGTGAACGGTGCTTTCAGAATTTTTTTACTATTTTTTCGTACTCAGCATATCAAAAAACATAGGCATACCAACTGAAAGCTGTTAAAGCAAAATCAAAATTTTTTCATATTGGCGATTCCGACCGGGACGGGGGTTATCGATATTTCGAGCGCCTGTCAGGTCGGGGACGTATAATGAGTTATTTGTTGATAATATGGATAAATTTTTGGTCTAAAAAAAAGTCGATTTGAACCAAAATTTCCCCTTCCTCTAAAGGTTAAATAGGAAGGATAAACTTAATCTTAATATAATTTTTAATTCTGTTTATGGTTAAGGTAAATGGTCCAGTATCTGGACATTTAAGAATCAGTCGAATTGGACATTCGACGATTCAGGCGCTAGTAAATGTCTGACTATTGGGCTATTTATCTCTTACCATTAAAAATAAATATTATTAATTAAAGTACTAATGCTATTATTGGAATGTTAACAGGGTAATGCAGTTACGAAGTACAAAATGGGTCTACTGTAAATTAACAGTATTTATTAAAAAGAAATTGAATAAAACGTCCTTCTGGTTTTTTGTATATATAAATAATTTATATTTCTATATATCTTAGAAAACTGATGATTCATTGAGAATTGCGTTGCGACCTTGTTTTGTTGTTTGTCATTATTTATTAATAATACAGTTTATATATTTACATTGTTAATTTTGTATTTCATACCTTTAAAGCTTGTAAAATTTAAAAAATAAATAAATAAATTATTTGATACAATTAAGATTAAAAAGGGTAAGTAAGGTGTATTTATTTTAAAATCAGGTACTGCAGACAAAGAAAAGATTGTGAGCTACTATTTCAATTAAACAAGAACATGTTAAAAAGTAGTTTCAAGCCCTGATACAGGAGCGGTCTCACGAGGGTGAAACTTCACGCCCGTGATACAAATAAAACTTTAGTTTATGCCTCTGGAGGCAAAAATAGTTTAAGCTTTATTTTGTTATTAAAGAAAGCGTATCTTTGCATCTTGAAAACAATACAAATAGTAAAATCCCCTGAGTACATAATATGATTTTTTTTTAAATTACTATGATTTTGCTTAATAGAAAACGAGTCAATCCGTAAACCTGGGTCATTAAAACATACTACACGGTAGCGTCCAACGAAAGCCAGCCACAAGGAAAGAACGGGCACTCTATGCAATGATGTATCCGTGCAACTGTAGCAACGCTGCTCAATTGCCGCTACATAAACGACGAAGGTCTACGGTGTATTTTTAAACAAAACACATGTTCAGTGTTTGCTGAAAAGGATGCATTTCAGAGTTTTCCTTGTAGTCCTCTTCCATTCCTTAAATCACGCTATGCAACATCAGTCTTTGTATTAATTTTCTTAGACAGGAATAAATACAAACATATTATTGAATTTTTACTTACGTAAAGAAATGCGAATAAGAAATGCAGTTTTTCCATGGGCCGGAGAAGAGGTGCATGCGGCCGCATATAATTACTGTATAGGGGTCGCGTACTTCTTCTCCAGCGTCCCGGCGCTCAGGAAAACTGCTGTAGTTTTCAACCGTTGTTGAGATAGTGGTGTTTTATAGAAAACTATTTTTATAGAAAATTATTAGTCCAAAAATTTCAGCGCATAGCTCTGCCGACTGAGCCAACGTAGGCCTCGAAAGTTTATAGCCCGGAATCTTCAATTAGAATTATAAAGTTCTGGCATTTAAGTTAGCATTATATGAATAGGAAGCGTCGAACTATAAATAAGATTTTTGTAGAATTACGTGAGATTAACATTAGCAAATATTATAAATATGTGTACTAGATTAAACTATAGTACCTTATGTTTTTTTATATTTTCAAAAGTATACATTGCTTTTAAAATCTTCAAAAGCACAAATATAATTGCCAGCTGAATCTGGACAGAAGTCGATGCAGGCCACGTTCCCATGCTTTGGTGCATACAGCGCACATTGCATCATCTGAAACGCCGAATACAACGCAAATCTGCGGACCATTACTCACCATGCAACAAGTGCGCATCATCAGAGAAACGTGGAATTAAGGGACCAGATGAAAATGTTTACATTGGTAAGGATGAGTTTAATAGAGAAGCTCTAATTAAAGTTAAGTTATCGGCATTTTTTTCAAATAATTGTTTGTCGAACCGTCCTTGGCTTAGTGGGTAAGACGCTTGCCTGCTAATACAAGGCGACTCAAATAGCCGTAGGTTCGATTCCCGTTTGGAACTCGAAAATTTTTTTCGGGCTTTTTTCGGTCGGAAAAAGAACCATGACTACGATATTTGTAAAAAAAGTCCCACTGGGCAAAATACCTGGTAATGGGCTAAGCTCACCAGCAAAGGCCAATAAAAACTATTAAAAAAAAAAATAAATTGTTTGTCGTTTTCATTAATCGATGAGCTTACAATCTTAAAATACTAAATAAGACACTACGCGCAACCTGTATATCGTGCGCTAATGCGTATACCGTGAAATGCGTAGTACCGCGCTCCGTCGCTAGGCGGCGGAACCTCAGTAGTGCTCAACATGCGGAATGAAAAGTCTTAAGTTCTCCTTCAAGACTTTTGAGCTAACTACGCGATCTCGGATTCTCCCTCCTCCTCCTGTGGATCAAAACTTATCTAGGGGCGTACTCAACGTGTTTTATCTAAAAGTATTGGTAGTTCTCCGTGGGTTGAGACAAACTAGGGTGTGCGGCAGGGGTCGCTCCTTAATCCTTTGCTCTTCAGTCTCTATGTCAAAGAACTGAGTTGGTCTATTTCTCAGACATCTTCCTCGGATAGGTGGATGGTCTTCCTTTTAATGGTGACGCCTTGGAGACGAATATTTCTCCCGGTGCTCTTCGGATGTGAGGTTTGTCGGAGGTGGGTGAGCGACGTCATCATTCTGGGCCTGTACCTACCACCGTGTTCGTTTTTTGCTCTTCACGGGTTTGGTTGATGACTTATTTCTGAGTTGATTCCATCCTACTCTCCTACTCGAGCCTCTTTCGTGCCCGTTGGATATTTTTCCACTGGTGAATCAGGTTCCACTTGTCTTCGTACTCCTGGAGGCGCTTCCTGATTTTTCCGCTAGCCTCTGACGTACCCTCCTGCGCTGATGTTTGGGAGCCATCTATAACATAATAAGGGCGCAACGCGGATCC
>UELU01138575.1:10525-74258 GCA_900490025.1 Megastigmus dorsalis | reverse complement strand
TATATATATATATATATGCGTTGTGCCATCGTACTTTGGCTTTATCTGGTAGTGTTGCACTATTTCGACGCGACGCACCAGGCGACACACTGTCGCACCCTATATATATATATATATATATATATAGTATCTGTGAAAAGTGCTATTAGTAAGGGGGATGGTGCGGTTTTCTTTAATGCGACGATTTGTTAAGGACGTTGTGGGTGCGCGGTGGCGATTATTCTAACTATGAAAATTATGCCTGGATATTCGTCAATACTGAGTACGAAACCCGTTTCATTTATTATATAATGGAAGTTTGGTCAAACGGGGTTCTTTTACCATTTACTAATTCATATAAATTCGAAAATTCTACGAGCATCCCCACAACGAATTACTCGTCGCTGACGGTCTCCAATCGAAGCTCTATATAAAAATCATGCATCGAATCCAATAATAAGCTACGAAGAAAAAAAAATCGGACTGGACTGGACGATAGAACCTCTAGTCTCCCTCGTTCTCATATACACGATCGGATTATCCATCACAATCTAGCTCTCTCCCCAAATCCACATGCTAATAAAATAAAAAGAAAACAAAGCCGCCGCCGACAAAAAAAGGGAAGAATCGCGCCGCGAACTTATATATATATACACATATAACAAATTCACCACTTAGCATATAAAGATAGCCGCTTCCGCGGAAGACACAACAATAGGGGTTGAAAAGTGCGCGCGCGCGGTCAAAGTACCGCAGCGGCAGCAGCACAGAGTACGCGTATACTTCCTCACGTGTATACATACATACACAGAGGCAGGGAAGGCACGCGGCCGGCACACGAACCGAATGTAAGAGGCCCACCCAACGGAGAGAGAGAGAGAGAGAGAGAGAGAGATACATGCAGAAAACGTATATATCCTATATGGGGCCCCATCGCGGTGAGTTCGCAAGTGTTGTCAGTTCCGCTGCAGTGCACCGGGCCCTCTCTCTCTCTCTCTCCCTTCCCTCTCCTGTACACATACACACAGAGACACACACACGCGTACTGTGCGAGCGCGCGTCAGTCGCGTGCCGATACCAACCAACCGTTTCACTTTTCTCTCTCTCTCACTCTCGCTCCTTTTCGCCTGTCTCTCTCTCTATATATATATATATATATATACGTGTGTATTTCTTCTCGGCCACCACTGCTCTTTCTCTCTCTCGTACATCGAACTCCCACTTTATTTTTCGGCGATCTTCCTCGTTCTTCTTTACGACTGAGATTCTCTCCTTTCCCTTCTCCTATACCTTCTCTTTCGTTTTTTTAATAGTTAAAGCCTCCGCAGGGTAGACGATGCGCGTTTCTTTGACAAGTTGATATATTATATGGGATGACGTATATTGGGCCTTTCGTGTTCAACCAGGCCTTGCGCGCTGCGCTGCTGCTGCTGCTGCTGCTGTCGCCTCTTTATTCTCTGTTTTTTTTTCGGCTTCTCGGCGGCTTATGAGCTTAGCTTATTTGTTTGACACCTGTGGAATACCTAATGAGATTTAATAGGTGTTTGTACGATGCGCGTATATATAGAAAGATTTTATATGCAAATCGATAGTGACGTGTTTGCGCACATTTGCGCACATGCATAAGCGTACATATATATATATATATGTATATAAAATTTGATTGGAAAAGGATACCTTCATTCTTATACAGCGTCAGAAATAACTTTGTAAGTAGTAACAGTCGAGCTCCAAAGTGCCGGCATTACTTGCGCTGACAAGTAGTACAAGTATTATAAAGACAAAAGGGATATGTGGCTGATATGATTGTACCGTTTCCATTGCATTTCGCTACCCATAAGTTTAATTGGGCCTTTTTGTATCGTCATTCCACGAGCCACTGCAGCAACGGGGTTGACTCATTACCGAGCGATTACGGCTACTTCTTCTCTTTTCTTTTTTTTTTTTTTTAAATTCATACCCTATACCCGGACGCTTAAATCATACGCAACATCGCGTTGTAATATCGCATTCGTTAATTAATCAGTTATACACATTTGCAATTAAGAAAGGATACTTGACCTCTTGGCGAATCACATTCGCGCAATAATGATATCCGTTATCTTTAATGAACGTAATCGCGGCTCAGGTATATTTAAAATGGCTGTCGAAGATTTTATTCGTATATCAACTACGATAATTTTTAATCGAATCGTGCACCCGACCGCTTATCGCATATAATCGGACAATAATGCAAACCATATGTGCAATTCAAAGGCTGCAAGTATAAAAATTCACGTTTACACGTACACGAATGCTCGAATCGCGTATAATAAACCTTCGCGAATCAAGCCCTTAACCTTTAGACTGCCGGAAAGTCTATATATAGACGCACTCTCTGACATGAACTTTGTATATAGTTGATATACGATACGAGACACTAATTTGGCTACTTTTAAAGGGCGGTTTGAAGGTTCAAATCCCGGCAGTCTAAAGGTTAATCAGGGTTCTCGTTTATACACACACGGCTACCAATCGAAAACTGCACATATATCTGTACAAAAAAAAACCCTTATAAACACACCTTATACAACCCTAAATTGAAATCTCACAGCCGACGCCCATACACACACACACACACAAGTTCGCAGATATAGATCTCAACGATCTGCGCGCAATAAAAGCTGCGCAGTCTTTTTACAGGCTTGCCGCATTAAAACAACGGCGACCGTCATTTTTTGCCCAGTCCCTTACGCGCAAACACACACGCACACACAGAGACGCACGGACACGCGAAATAAAAGCTCTTTGAAAGCGCGCGGCACGAGCGGCGACACGCGCGCAGATGCGACGCATATTTATAAGTAAGCGTGCTGCTGCTGCTGCTGCCGCCGCCGCCGCTGCGGTATGGAGAATCCCAAGAAGATTAATGCGACAATCGATCGAGACGACCGTCCCGGCTTTTCTTTTTTCTTACATGCTCTCCGCCTCAATTTCGGCTGTCCCTCTCTCTCTCTCTCTCTCTCTCTCTGCAATCTGCAAGCTGTGCCGGTCATACACGGCCGGCCTGGTGACACGGTATATACTGAACGCTGCTGCACGCCTGCCTGTGTATACACACACACAATATATATATATACGTATGTCGTACGTGTGCGGCCTGAATATTTCACGATGTCAATTCTTCATTAAACGGCCACAATTACCGGACCCTGCACGCGCGCGCGCGCAATCAACCAACGGCCGATCTTATTCCCCTCTCACTATCTCTTATTGCACGGTTTTTCCTCGCGCGCATATGCACACACGCGCTGAATTAATGCGTGTCAGGTGAGAGTCGGAGCGCGCGCGGCAGTTCTCTTTTCACCGCGGTCTTGTATATATATATATATATATATATATACACACACACACGTGCATACAGACATACAGAGAGAATTGTGGATAATAATATCCGCGTGGCAGCAGTGGCTGTTTCGTGTTATAAAGAGCGCAACAGATCGACGAGGACGATCGCGAGATCGCGATTGCGATATATATATATATATATATATATATATTGCCGCCTGCACGCGACCCATGCGCCACACACACACACGCTTGATGCGCGCGAATCCACAGCGCTGAGCTTATGTACCATGTATGATAATACACGTGTACGAGGATCACAAAGGGGGCGTATCTCTGAGTCTGTATGTGTATATATGATCGTGTACATATGTAAGAGCGTGTGTAACTGTGACTGCTGGCGACGCGTCATTATTATTACACGATACTCGGGAGAATCGGTGAAGGACGAATGTCCTCGATGATGGACGGCTGCATACGAGCGCGTGCCGTGTTCGATTTTTTTCGCTCTCGACACGGAGCAATCAATTTAATTGCATTTAATAATTCGTTAGAGGGAATCGAGCGATGGCCTGCATTCGGAATCGCGCGTATCACGACCCGCATTTGTCATATCCTTTTGGTTGGTATATTTTCGATCGTTTTTCTCGGTTCCGTGTATGTGTGCTGCAGGGGTAATGGAAGTTTCTATTAATTAGTGCCTGACAGGTTCAGTGAAATGATACGAAAAATGAGGTCAAAAATGTGAGATCGAGTCCTGCACTTTGTATTATGAAAATTCTAAGTAGATTAAGTCCTGCGAAAATCAATATGGACATCGGTAAAAGATTTTCCTTGATTTCATTGAGGATTTCCGTATTGATTCTCCTACAGATGTCGATACAAACTGTTTTGTTGAAACTCGAACAAATTGCCTTTCGATTCCCTGTTACTTTCCACTTTAAAAGTATCGTACGTCTCCTAGGGCAAACTTTTATCCCACATGGAAATTCATATGGAAATCTGTACTGAAATCCTTATGGATTCTTAACACGTTTCAACGAGAAAGAAAATAATCGTCCAGCACAAAACTGAGTGGACATACTGCCAGCTGTTACATTCTCAAAACCAACGAATTCCACTCTAAAAAAATGCATCAGCTTTTATCGCATGCCTATACATACAAGTCTACGGGTCAACCATAAACATCTTGACCCATCTATACAGAAGTGAAAGTTCCATCTCGCACAGTTGTCTATATGTATACATCTTTCTCTCGCACAACCTGGCAACGATTGAACCTCATCGTCAACCATAGCTTTCTCCCCACTCCAACCAAAACCAAAAAAAAAAAAAACGGGAGAAAAAAAAACTCGATGGCACGCACCGGTGTGTCACATTATCGTCCCGAAATCGCTCATCATAATTGACTTCTCTCCTCTTTGTCTATAAGGTTTCAAAAGGGCCAGAAGTATACACACACGTATACACCTTGGTCGTCGTCGTAGTCGTCGTCGTCCCCCCGGCCGCAACAGTTTCACGCTTGGCATGGCTCCCTCGCTCCACTCTCTCTCTCTCTTTCTCCACACACACTGGCGCGCGCGCAAGCGTGCATGTCATGAATCGCGGTGGTGCTTCATTTAATCAGCCCCGCGTGTGCGCACCGTTGTTGCAGGGGATGAGCGGGCGCGTGGCCCCCGACACCAAAAAAAAGGCAGAAGAGAAAAAAAACACACGCACACACACACAACGACCACCGTACACGACACACGTTGCTTATCCCTACACACACACACACACACACACGCGCGCGCGCGCGCACACGCAACACTTGGAAAGTAGAGTCGGAGACCAGGTGTTGCATTCTCGCGCTGCTGCTGCCGCCGCCGCCGCCGCCGTCGCTGCTGCTGCTGCTGCTGCTGCTGCTGTTCGGCTTGAAATCGGCCAACGGCACCTTCTCTCACTCACACACATATACCACGCATTTTTGGGGCCCATCGCTTCTTTTATATATATACGAATGCTCTGCTTTGCCGCCCTGGTATATAACGCGAGTGTGTGTGTGTGTGTGTGTGTGCGTGTGCGTGTGTATGGTTATATACCTGAAAACCTCTCCAGCGGAGCGTATCATGAATTAAAAGTCGGATTGGTGATGGTGGTGGTGTAGTCCGGTGTGGAGGGATTCGTATATACGCGCGCGAGCTGACTTTTTTTTCGCCTCTCCTCGATGCGCCCCCACAGCCCCGCGGTGGTGTTCAACGCTCTTACACCGAGTCTATATGTGTGCGTGTGCGTGCGTGTGTGTTTATATACGTCGGGTGGAGGGTATATACGTCGAAGAGTACTTTGTTGTTGTTGGCTGGAGTGTTTTCCTTTTTGAGGGGGCGCCGATGCGCCGTTAGAGAGAATGGCGGGATTAGAGCTCGGAGCGTTTGATGATGCGCTTTGTGTATAGGATGTCTGGGTGCGAAAGTTCGTTGACGTGGAAGTAATTCTTGAGGAATGCCTCGATCGAGGGGCTGGTTTATACTAATTGGATATAGAGTTTTATTTGGATGTAATCTGTTTTTTTGTTGCTACGATTGTATTGCTATCGGGAGGATTTGCAAAGTACATGTATCGATTTGGTTACCAACAATAATAATGATCGTAAAATATATATTTCTTGCAGCACTGTGTAACATTATTTATTTTAAATATGTAATATTTTATTTCTGTTTTATTTCATCTTACTTGGCATCGTGATGCTACCGCGCCACTTGATTCGCTAAATTCTAATCTCATTAAAGTATAGTAAAACTTTCAGGATTTAAGACTAATTTACAATTTTTAATAACCCTTTGACTCTCCGTGTTATTCTTAATGTACACTGTGCTAAAAAAAGCGTTGGTAATATTCCTTTCGATATTTTTTTACTTACAATGAATTAATTGAAAGATTATAATATCTGGTTATTGGATTTATTACAAAAATTAATTACATATCATATAATAAGTTGTTTTAAGTTTAAAAAGAAACTAAAATTCACAAAAATATTGTTAGCTAAAACATTTCAGATACGACGCCTAATTTGGACACCATATAAGTGTTATAGAGAAAGGTGCATCTCGCACCGCTGATTTTAAGCTTGCCATACGTTTTGCCGAATCGAACCAAATGCCGAAACTCTTAAGTAGATACGAAACGAGCGAATGTTGCGCGGGTGCAAAAAAAAAAAAGAAAAAAGAAAAAGAATAACGCAAGAAAGAAGGCTCTGCGAGTCTGTAAAAAACCACTTGCACCCGCATCGGGGTGCGCGAGCTCGTACCGCTGCACCCATCAGCCGTCCACCGCTATATACGAGGCCACGCCGAAACAATCGCAAGACAGAGAGAGAGAGCAAAAGATAGGCAGCTTTACAGCATTCGAAGCAATTTGTATAAGGTAAAAAGGGCGCGTATTTTCGGCTCGGAGAGAGAGAGAGCCCTCGTAAATCAAGCGAGTTGCACGCGCGTGCGAAATAGAAGTCATCCTGCGCGGGAGTTGGCGCAGCCGCGGCTCTGCTCCGGCAACAACGAAAACAAAAAGAAAAAGGAAAGAAGTGACGAGAGAGGCAGGAAATAGCGTTGCGGAACCCCGGCATGCGCAAAAACGTTGTCTTTGGCGCGGGCGTGTGTTATATATGTATTATTCAGCAGGCAGCTCCTCCTCGTCTTCGTAGTCGTCGTCGAGAACACCTCTAACACACTCGTCGCCTCTAAGTGCGCGTGTGTGTGTGTGTGTATGCAGGCGATTTGAGCTGGTCTGAACGAAGAGAGAGAGAGAGAGAGAGAGAGAAGAAGAGCTGCAGCACAGGTCCGTGCCCTCTCGCGTCGTGGCGCACTCCTCTCTCTTTCTCTACTCTCTCTCGCGCGTGCATGCACCTAACGTCGCAGCTGCTGCTTCTGCTGCTTCTTCTTTAACCGTCCTGCGGTGCATGGCTGGACTTGTGCGTGTGTGTGTGTGTGTGTGTGTCTCGACGCCCGCGAGCCCCTGCGCCCGCGACGATGTGTGGCCGCCGCTGCCGCCGCCGCGCGACGATGGGCCCGCAGTGAATGACCGCTGTTGTATAGGGGTCTTGATTTTGTGCTTGCGGATCTCTCTTTTTTTTTCTCCTTCGTCGCCCCTTTTTTCTTTCTTTCCTCTTTCTCTCTCCTTTCGAGCTCCTTCTCTCGCGCGCGCTCTTTTGAGACATCTGCGACTTTAGCAATTCCTTCTCTCCTGTGTGCGATCGGTGAAGATTGACTTGCAATTGTCAATGTCTTATAGAGAGTCTATGGTTTATTGGTAGAAATTGAATCTCTATTCTATATCATATGTTATTTTGTGAAATCGCAGAAAGTATATTATGTGCATCAATTTTATTGTCAACGATATATCTGAATATTGTATATAAGTAAGTCAACTCTTTGTCTAACAACAAAATCCCAAATATGTATAGAATACGTACTAAACGCACTTGCTTCGATCATATTATCGAATTAAATATATACAAGCTTTATCGACACTGAATGTTTCACGACACAGACGTATATTTTAGATAAGAATATATATATATACACACGTATATATATATATATATATATAAGTTCCACTCGCTCATTATCACTCATATCTATACTTCTTCTCCAACAGCAGCAACAACGAGGCTAAAAATTTCTTTCGTAATCCCCAACATCCGTTCCCTCGCTCGCCGTTGAAAAATCTAAGCTGCTGTATTACTGCACCTTCCTAATTTTCCCGCGCGAAATTCTAGCGACTGCCATTCAAGCGAGCATTGCAAATTCCAGCTTTAACACATATATATACCACACTCCCTCCAGTTGTCGGGGCGCATTCCCTTTCACTATCTCTCATTATCTCCTTTTTTCGTTCCTCTCCGCTCCCATTCTATCATCGTGCAGTCGATGGGTGCACGGGAGAAAAGAGGAGGAGGTGCTGCGAGCCGGTGTCGAGCACTTGGAAAAGTCGTTAAAAACTCGACGACGAGCACCGCCGCCGCCGTAAAACATTAGCTCGGACGTATATACCGATCGGCTATACATATATATATATATATAGTCGGTCGGAGCGCGCGCGTCCGATGGTTAAAGAGGGAGAAGAAAGCAAAGTAGCGAAGAGGGGGAGAGAGTGGCGGGAGCAGTGCAAGACACGAGAGCGAGCGAGAGGGACTCGGCGCGTGCCGGCGCGTGCCTCCGGGGCCTATATACATACACGCTTCCCTTTTACTTTGGCCAGCTCTCCTCTTTTCTCCACTGGTGCACTCTGCGCGCCGCTTAACCTATATATATATATATGTACGGGCCTCTTGACATTTTGATCGTGACCCCCTTTTTTTTTTTCTTTTTCCTTCTTTATTGGATTGGCTGGTTATATATTGTCGGGTGAGAAGGGCTTATTGTTAGGCGAGTATGGCAATTAGACGCGTGGCGGGAATTTTCAAGACTTGGGTTTACCGTACCCGCATATCACGTGTCGAGAAAACGAAAGTTTGAATTTTCCGGGAATGAGATAAGATTTTTTTCCGTTTTGGTTGGTTGTTTATGCGAGGCTGTAATTTGAGGAGAATTGAAGATGAGCCGATGAGACACTATGGCCTGACCAGACCATCTGCTGGTTCTACTGATTTGATTACAAATTGGATCTATAATTCGCTTGTTGTTGATGTTGAATACATAGTTTTTAATAATTTCGTACGCGGAGTGGTTAGCGTAGGAAAATCTTTATATATAAATTTTATTTGAATTGTTTTTTTATTAATTGAACGATTAATAACGTATAATATTTGCTACATAAGCGTATTTTAGAGAGGAACAGCATATGCCATAAACCGTTATATACGAGATCAGTCAAACTTCACTTTACAATGCACTAAATATGCCACTTCATGTTTGGATAGAAAATTGGTAAATAATAAAGCGTGTAATTAAGAAGCTCCGAGTCTCCAACAGCTTGCACGGGTGCCTATGTCGAATCTCTCTCACCCCACGCGTGGAGTCAAACTCACCCGCAGCCGCGCACGGGAGACACCGAACAAAGCTAAATTATTGATTTACTCTTCGAGTACCGAACCACCTCATGATTCACCAAGATTTAACACGTGTGCGCACGAGGCAAACAGTATTATATACCTATGGAACTGCAATATATCATTTTCACTTTGATAAAGGCAACTTTTAACAAAATAGCTAATCATCGTAATATAACGCGACTGTAAAGCTCTCAGATTCTATGCGAACGGTATTCTTCATAGATTGTAAATCAAATTGATTTTGGTACCGGAAGTATTGTTGTCAAACTTATCCGATTATTGTGTATTATGGACGTTTTGGATAACGGTATTTGTTAGAATTTAGAATTGTTTCAATGCAGCGTAAGATAATTGCTGCATGAGTAACTAAAGCAATTAAAATTAATCTATGAATTTATTTTGACACAAATGATACTTCTTTTATACTCATGCTTTATTTAATTCGTAGCATCTAACATGTGAGATTAATCTATTGACTCAACATAATTTGTCCATACTGCATATAAATATTCCGTCCAAAACAGAAATTTCAATAATCGCTTTATTCATCAGAATACACGAAATTTAAACAGAATTCAAATGAATTCACTTTAGATAGACACACCTCCATGGATATACCAACTCCAAAAATGATTGATAATTCCCAGATCTAAAGCCGCTCACAAATACCATATCCATGTGAGAGAGAGAGAGAGAGAGAGAGAGTGGGCGAGGAGTGCAGAAAGGATATAAGGCGGAAGGGAAGCCGAAGGAAGTCGTGAAAGTGAAAATTAAATATATATATACAAACGAAACTTGGCGGCGGTTCGTTGCAGGGCCGTTCGCACTAATCCGTCGTTAGCGCGCAATCAAGACTCTCCCGCCAGGCGGTTTTTAAAGCAAAACGCGCTCTGAATGCTAGAGTCCGACAGCAGTTGGCCGTCAAGCACGCGAGAAATGTATAGAGTGCAAATAGGGGAAGAGAGCGAGATCGGAACGAAAAAACACGCCCTGCAGGTCGAGGATGCGCCCTCCGCAGGTATATATATATATATATATATACATACATACACACACAAGGCGCACGCGTGGCATAGAAAGGGGGGGGGATGAAGGTGCGCATCCCTTGGAGCGAGGGAAAGCGCGTGGCCGCCGGTTTTTCAGCGAACCGTAACGCGGACCCGACCGTGGCATGTGTCTCTCGTGCACCCTGCCGTATCTCATGCGCGACGATGCGGACGAGACCAGAGAGGGTATATAGCTGGCAAATGTTTATAATATATATATGGGAGTCGCTTTGTGCGATGCGTTTGAGAGGGAATCGAACGATTCGAACACGAGGATATATGTATATATACGTGTAGAGCATGTAAATTGACTCGAAAACGCAAATTGCTGCTTTTGTGCGAGCGGCAGGGTTATATTTTTTGCTTTGCACGGCCAAGCGTGTGATTCGTTTTCTGTATGGATTGGGTAAGAAGATTCGGTTTCTTTTCAATCCTATACAAATACGTTTTTCTATTGTTTTTTTTTTAATTATATAACAAATTAAGTATAGCCAGTATTTTAACTGGCAGGGAGGAGAATAATTAATATTTATTTTTAAGCTTAGGTGTATACAAAATTAAGCAAAAAACTTACGAATGACGTACTAGATTGATCATTCTAAAATGGCCGTCTTCTATATCTATTAACGAAATTCATAAATCTCCATTTGCTATACGTGATTCCACTGAAATTAAATAAAAAAAACAATTTTTTGTTCGCCAGGCATACCGTCTTTTCCCGCGGAGTCGCCCAATCGGCGCACGTGAATAAGCGGGCTCGTATAATAATAAGCAGCAGCGTCAATTCTTAGACGCAAGCGCGTCCCGGTGCGGGCGTACACCTCCACGCACACACACACACACACACGAGCGCGCGACCACACGTACACACATTATAACGTATTACGCGGTTATTTATGTATGTATGAGAGGAGCGGCGACGGCGGCGGCAAACGAAGATGGGGGTGACCAGCAGCAGCAGCAGCAGCAGCAGCAGCAGCAAGAGTCAGGAGAAGCGGAGGCAGCAGGAGCGGCAGGCAGCAGCAGCCGGCAGTTTGCGCGCGCCCAGGCGGACGATGGTGGTGGGCTCGGTGTTTGAATGCGTAATTTTTTAATTTCCACCGAGAGCCCACGAGAGAGAGAGAGAGAGAGAGAAGGGGCACTCGAGTATGTATATATATGCGAGGGCTTTGACCATCGCAGCCACCTGCGCTCTGCGGCGAAGAGAGGCTCGAGAGAGGATTAACCGTGACTCTGTTTAAGCCTCCCTTATAGCTTCCACCCAAACTAAGAGAGAGAGAGAGAGAGAGAGAGGGAGAAAACGGTTGAATACATAAGTAAACGTTTAAACACCGGCACACGCCACTGTCGACTGTGTCTGTGACCCTCATATATGTGTATGTGTGTGTATAACGGCCCGCTCTTTCGAAAGGACGGTCGGAGGGATTCCTCGTGATGCTTATCGCCGATAAGGATTTTTCTGTGGCATACACGCATGCGCTGCTCACCATTCCGAGGATCGCGTATATAAGTAGTGTGCGTTCGAGAGAAGATGTTTGACGAATGCAGCGGCCTTGCTTTCCTTTTTTTCCGACTGGATTATGGATTGGAAGTAGGATTTTTTTTTGTGTTTCGTCTTTTTGAGCTATTCGTATGATCGTTTGGATGAAGCTGTTATTTTTAATTTGAATCAGCGAAAGTCACTAGCTAGTGCGTATCCGAAGAGTTTATCATTCGCTAATAATATGTAGATTCAATTTTAATAAATTATGTATGTGAAACAATAGTTTTTTTTTTTTGTATAGTTGTTTTCACCGATTCCGAGGTATATAAGTGCATTCATTTAATGAGAAACATTATTTGTAACATAATATGATACGACTAAATATAAAGTAAGCGTAAATTAAAGTATATTAATCGCCGGGAAATTATTTTGAATGTTAAGAATTTTAAAAAGAAATTTTTATCCAAGTTCCATTTTTTGACTATTGACTATTATTGTCGTAGTATGACACAGTCTACGAGGAAAGAATCAACAGGTATTAAAAAACGTGTTTATATGCAACAATAGCAGAAATGGAAAACATTTCTCATACAAAAAATATCAATTTCAACACAATAATACGTGTAATGCGAAAAAGGTCCTTTTCTGCACAAAAAAAAGGATTACTTCCCAAGAATGACCTAAATATTATTGATTCAGAAAAAAAAACCTCTGTTACACTTTCGATCTCCCATTATACGGATGGCCCGTCACTCGGTCACAAAAAGAAAAGGAATACGAATGACCAAAAATTTGTTGCACATACACACATCGAGGCGATAAGCGTCGAATAATAAAGAAGAGTGCGGTGGATCCCTAATAGGGCGAAAGTATCTCGCGCTAACAATGGGCGAGAGCTCGAGGAAAGAAAGCTTCTGTATCCAATAACGGACAATTCTCTACCTCACGTGGGAGGGCCATAGCGAGAATATATTAAATTCACGCGAGTCCCGCACGAGAGACCCAAAACGATCCTCGCACTTCGAGTGGTGAGAAGAACGTAGTCCGTTTTTCTGCGTTTGGCACCGCTGCGCCAATGTCTCTGTAACCGCAAGCGAAAGCTATATATATATATACGAGTCCAGAGTATGAGGAAGAAAACTGCAGACGTCCGGTCGTCATTCATCTCTCTCATGTCTGGATGTGTGTGTATAGACTGTGCGTGTACGGTATCGATCGATAATAATAATGCTGAATTTGAAATTGTACAAATTGAGAAGCGAATTTTTGATGTTCCGAAAGAAAATATTTTCTTATACTACTAACTCTGTTAAGTATAGGCGAATGGAAAAAGAAAATTGGAATTGTTTCTAAAACATTGTACAAATGATTTGCGCACTTATTGAAAAATAAGATGTGCTACAATAAAATTAGAAAGTATTTCTAAATTAACGTACCATTTACTAAATACGATACAGAAGTTACTCCTAATAATATATTCTGAATTTCTCTATATCGTCATGTCCTAAAATATACTTTTTTTTTTTGTTTAACTCAATTAAATTGAATTATTGAATAAAAAAAAACACATTAGGTAGTGTTTTGCCTAAGAAACTATTGGATGCTAAATTGTACCATTTTTATCATTTCAAGAAAGTCAACAAGTCATATCCCCATTGTACGATCCTCGGAGCTTGAAGCTTCCTGAATTGCAAAACTTTTACATTACATGCATATATTCCGGACAATATTGTGCACGGAGAAAACGGCAAACGGCACTCGACGCTCTCGTCGTTTCCTCTCTGTTGCGCATCCCCAAAAAAGACAAGCGAGGTGTATCCGCGCGCGCGCGTTAAAATTGCCACGAAGACACCCAAAAAAAAGAAGAAGAAGAAAAAGAAAAAAAAAAAAGATCGACCGCTGCATCCACAGTGGGTCAAGGCTCCTCTCTTCGCCATTCTAATTTTCTTCGCGCTGCACACGTTGTACACCCCATTGAGAGATTTCGCTGCACTTCCTCCGTGCAATTTCATTGATGCTGGCCACACGCGACGCTGCAGTATGTACTGTCCCCTCTCTTTCACTCGCGCGAGCTGCTGCTGCACGAGTCATTCACGACGACGTGTATGTTCTCTGTTCTCGCGACGCAACAAGTTGCACTTACGATCGTGCGAATTCTGTTACCTTATGCACCTTTGCTCTTTTAAACGTGCAGATGTTCCGGCGACCGGCAGGAAGCAGCTCTTACGAAAAATTGTCGGCCTTTAGCATTCGTTTTGTATTTTCGATCGTTTTTTGGGGCTATCGATGGCACGTATAATGTAACCCGTATTTTGGGTCAGTGGTGCCATCGCGGGCAGTTCATTTATATTGTATCTTGAAAATTTTGGCCTTTCGCAACCGATGCTATATTGTATCTTTGATGCCGAATCGAAGGAATTGGCGGAAAACAGGAAACGTATCATTTACTCGTCAAGGTTTTTTCGCTTTTCTTTATCGGTTGACACTAATTACATGAAGAAAAACAGCTTTTGTCGCTTCTAGAAATTTTAATCTTATCACTATTAATTATAACGATTTTTCTTGTCAATTACTTGACAAACAAATGTCTAATATAACTATAGAGTATGTGTACGTGCTAAGTTTATTTTCTGTAACAATGATAATCAATTCGATTGAAACAAAATAACTTTGCGAACAGGAGGGAAAATTGTATTCAAACTTAGTTTAACCGAAATCTTGGGAAGCAATTCTCTTATCGAACCCCCTAGTTATGCAACTAATTTTTACATCATTGCAATTAGCACGCGATGAAATTCACCTCCATTTACACTCTGATTTTTTTTTTTGGTTTCCCTCCAAAGCCATGTGTAAAATTTTTCAACAATATAATGCCCTGGGGCTACCGCTTGGCTGTGAGAATAAAGCTGTATAGCGACTAGTGCACGTCGTTAACGTTCGACTCCAATTTTCAATAATCGCATGATTGCTCCTATAATCGTTCGGTGGCCAGGCCTCGTTTAATGACCGTGTACCGATAACTCAAAACCTTCTATACCACTTATATACACTCGGAATCCAGAATTACGTAAAAATAACAGGTTTAGTCTCTTCGTTATTTAGAACAATTTTAACGAATGCAAGTTTATATTGATTTCTTGCGAAAATTCTTTTTTTTTTTCTTTTTCTTTTTTTACTATTGCACGGCGATACTTTAACGCGGAAATTATTCATTCGTCGATAGACAATATTATCGAGTGCTACTGTAGAATGTTATTTCAAAACTTTGCCAAATCTTTATCTGTCCGATATAAATTGACAACATTATAATAATTCAGTTAAATTTCTATCGAATAAAAATGTTCCTGTCCTGTTACTTATGACAGTTCCAATTATATATTTATTGATATTTTTAATAGTTATTTCTCATCGAATTTCTCGATAACTCACTTGACAATCTTTAGAGTTTTGAATTTGATTGATAACATACCTATATGATTTTATCTCAATAACAATGGTATGCGAACAAATTAGTATTTTCTTAAAATATTATTTTTGTTATATGTATAATATTATGAGGATGTGGTAAGGTACAATTATAACTTAGTCAATGTTTGAATTGTGGAAAAAGTGAAGCTAAAACGTTCGAAAATAAAATAAATAATCAGATTGCCTCGAGAATCGGAATTTTATTTTATTTTTTTTCGCCAGAAGTTAATTATGCATACTCTTATAAGGCTTCGCTTATTGACTGATTGATTCCATCGCATCGATAAGTCAAAACCGCAAATAAAGTAAACAACATATCGATTTTGTGAGTAAATAATTTGTACATTCGTACGAGAAGAGCAAGTGTGCAAACTTATTTTCATCCTCGAAATTTCACCCAGTGAAAATTGATTTTAGTATAAAATCAACTACTAGCTGCAAAATTTCTTTGAAAAAATACTGTATGTAGACCCTGAAAAGTCTTCATTACAAAAAAAAGCATTGAAAAATATAAAGTAAATTTTCCACTTATATCCGATTGTAAAACACAGTGAAGCATTTAGTACGAAAAAGAGTCCCGGCTTCTATCAAACGAGCACGTACCTTTTCAGCAATATAAGAATACGTTCTCTCGTGACGCAGTGTCATTATATCTCCTAAGCATCTCTCCACCAGAGAGATAATACAAGACAAAAATAGTATACGCCAGTAGCCGAGACGCGTTTTATTGCGGTCGCGAGCAATTAGTCTCGCAGCCTTCAGCAAAACCCTTAACTATACAATAATACAATAAGACGCACAACAAACCACGAGACGTCCCTTATACAGCGATTGCCTCGGCGCTCGAGACTCGTTTGATATCAGTTGAACGCCCGTGAACCCCGTGCGAATTCCCATGTCCTCTGGATCAAATGAAAGGGAGCAAAAGAAGAGCGAGTCGGCTCTCATCCCTCTACAATAGCCAATGGCTTTGCAATTTAAAAGGCCAAAGAGTTGGCGCATGTCCCAATGGCACACATATATATATATAATACCATGCGATACCCCGAAGTCTTACGCATTGTCTATCGCTCGCCTCACAAAGACACGCACGCAGACGTACAATTTT
Source organism: Megastigmus dorsalis (assembly GCA_900490025.1). Classification (NCBI taxonomy): domain Eukaryota; kingdom Metazoa; phylum Arthropoda; class Insecta; order Hymenoptera; family Megastigmidae; genus Megastigmus; species Megastigmus dorsalis. The sequence continues at coordinate 57,819 of UELU01138575.1, read as the reverse complement.
CCCTTCCCTGGTACCCCTTGTAAAGATTTGCTCCCGTATCTTCCCCATTAACAATGCCAGAGAGTTTTCGCGCCGATATATACGTATACGATATATACACACACTGCACCTCTTTATTTATCCACGGACAATATCGTCCGCGTGTATAATGACGGATGTGCGTATAGTAGACAAACGAACGCTGCACATATTGCGCGCTATACCATACTCATGCGCGTGTCTGTGTAGGAGCGAGAAAAAGAGTTTTTAACGCGCGCGCGTGTGTGTGTGTGTGTGTGTGGAAGGCTTGAAGCTCCGCTATACCGAGAATCGAAGATGCGATGAAAATTGTAAGCCGTCTAATGTACAAACGAAACCGGGGGAAACAAAGAGGAGGGAATGAAAAATACCTGCGTCTATGTATACATGTATATTTGTGTGTGTGTGTGTGTGTGTGAGAGAGAGAGAGAGAAGAGTGAAATAACAAGAAAAGCAGCGCGTCCTATTGTGAGCGCAGCTGTTACCCAGTTTTCCTTCTCTCCGCGCGCCACGGCATTGCAATGGTAATTGCCGTATTGTCCGTTTCGTAGATATTCCCTGTCTGTGTGTGTGAGTGTGGCTGCGTGAACTTGTATACTGGCTTGTATATGGCAGTAAATGCACAAGTGTGTATTATACGCTAGTTTCGAGTTGAGCTACTTGACTGTATATATAATGCTTAGCGTGTCAAATGAGATAATGTTTTTCCTTTTTAATAATTTCTTTTTATACGTCGACACTTGGTCACTTTGTAGGTTGAGCTGCGACGTCGCGTTGCTTTTCCAGCGATTTCAACTGCACATTCGATAATCCTTTCACGATTCACTAGGATGACTTATTTTTATGGTTTCTGTATGCTGCTTGTTTAAATATGGTAGTATAATGTCGTTAGTTGGTAAGTAGTGGGCTTTTTTTTAACGAGATAACTTACTTAGATAAGAAAGTTAAATTTATAATTATTGATTCTATATTATTTACTGCTATTGTGACGTAGAAAGCTTGTTATAGATATATATGTATATACTAGTTTATAAACTTGCTCTCACTCTCAAATTATTCTCTATAGGATATTATAGAAGTAATTATATACAAGTCGGAAAAAAGAATAGAAATCGTTTTTAGTGTTCATAAAAACGATCATTAATATTCATAATTTCTTAGAGAAAAGCTAAGAAAGTCATTGAAAAATGAAGAAAAGAAAGAACCTGCCCTATTAACCCCAGACACGTATCCAATATAACAGTGCGAAACTGTGAATAAGTGTGCATCTTATTAGCCTAATTCATGCATAATTATAGGATACCTCCACCCAAGACCCGCTGTCTAAAATATGTTCTAAAAATAAAATGTTTCATTTGGTACAGAATATTTTACGAATACATTATTTTTCTCATTTTCAAATCGATCGTCAGCAAACAAAAGGATTCCAAAAATAAAAACTGCATAAATAACTTATTTATACTCGGTCTTTTATTTACATATCGTAAATTCGTCATCATTACGAAAAAAAATCCCCACCACCTAATCCAAAAATCGCACTTTCCACGCAACAAAAAACCAAAAAAAAAATAGGGCGGGCATGAAACACCGCGCAATCACCCATTCAAGGAATGTGCACGTACACATAGCCGTCCAACTCCCACACGCCTGCGCGCGGATCCGCTGCATCATCTCTCTCTCTCTCTCTCTCGCCTAGTTGGTGCAGCAGCGGCAGCGGGAGCGGCGCGCGCATAGAGCAGCGAGCGAGAGGAAGAGAAGTAGAGGAAGGAATTGGTAGACGCCTCCCTCGCTCCGTAGGAGCCAATCGGCAGGCGGCCAGTCGGACGCGCCGACGCGCCAACGGCTGTAGCTGACGTCGCGACGCCCACGGCCAATCGTCGCGCCGTCTAATCGAGCCGCCGCGGAGGGGAAGATCGGGGCGGCCTGTGCGCAACAGATCTGCTCTATAACTCCGCTCGTGTAGCTGGATGCAGCGGCAGCGGCGATTTATCGCAATGGGAATGTCTGCTTCAGAGCTCCTGGGGAATCGATTTCTCACTCTTAGCTTGGAATTTTTGGTGGAATAAGATTTTCTTTTGCGTATCACCTGCATATGGAAATCGCGAGATCGGTCGTTCTTGTAGTGACGATAAAGGAATTATCAGTTCTGAATTGATTAGGTGGAAACGCCCTGTCATTGTATTTTCTTTCGATACTTCGACGCCCGTCATTGTATTTGTTATTTGAGATGTACTGCAGATTGCGCAACTATGATTTTAGACGTTTACTGCAGGAATATACCGAACATCACAAACACACTTTTTCATTAAGTATAAGCTTTTAAATTTTCTCGATAGCACCACTCGCAATATAAACAAATTGAAATTCACATATATATAAATGAACAACAGCCCAAAAGTCTTCTTTCCGCGGTAGAAAACATTAACATCGCACGTGCAAAAATCTCTTTTGAAATTGATCAGTATTCGACGATACAGAAAGTCTTGTTTTGTTTTCTTCTTGAATAAATAACCGAAAAAGGTTGAGCGCTGTACGTAACGTGTATATACAATAATAATATAAATGGAAAGTGTGGGTAAAGTACACGGTACGCGGTTCACGTGTGCGCGCTATCAGTGGCTGCGTATGGTGCTTAATTCCGAGCACGTGATTGTTTTTTTTTTTTTTTTATTATCGGCTTGACGCGATGTGCCTTCTCGATGATGCTGTTTGTTATCGCTGCCGCGGGACATGTGTACTTTGACGTAGGCTCTTCGCTGTTCTCCGATCGTTTCGCTTGTTTTCTCCCTCTCCCAATATCGCAATAGATTAAATTCGTATGAAACCACGCGAATTTCCGTATTTGTGTGTGGACAGGTTTTACTTGCTTCTTCTTTTTTTTTTTTGACAATGAGTGCCTGAGTGTCTTTTATGAATGAAAAGTGCGAGGGATTATTCCTTTGTGGGAATCGATAGAAGAATCGAGGTGAGACAGTAATATCGTAATCTGATTTGGTCTTTTGTGCCTCTTTTTCTTTTTCGGCAAACTGTGTATCTTTAAAGCCTATAGATGATAAGCGGTTAAACATAACGTATAACAATTTTGATTACAACGTCATCTCGTCTGAGATCGTGTTTAAGCGCTATTGGAACTCTTGTACAAAGCGTTAATTTGACGCGATAACATAATAAAAACGTGTTGTTACATTATGCAATCCACGTCGCGTTTATCATAAGCCTTTTCATACGTTGCCAAATTTGGCATTACTTTTGATAAGGAATATTGCAGTAGAATGAAAAATTTTAATCTACAATGAATATAATGAAACTGGTGTACTTGTTATAAATAAACAAAAAATTGACTTGTAATGCAATTATGTTGATGTATTTGATAAAGTAGCTGTCGAAACTTTATCAATCAAAAATTAATAACGTGACTCATCATTGTCATTCACAAATATAAAAAAGTTGCAAAAGTTCGAAAAACTCGGGACTGCTTAATAATTATTGATAATGCTCATTTTGTAAATTAAAAAAATTCAAAAGTATGTTTGCTTATTATTTCATTATATGCATGTATTGTAGTTATTTATTAATTTTTTTTTTTCTGATATCACGAACAATTTGAAATATATAATCAATAGAACGTAAAAAAAATGTTTAACGAGTAATTATGAAATCAATTAATCAAACAATTTACTCTTATATTTGTCCGTTAAATATTCTATCTTTTATACTTTCTCAGGCACCATCACGAACATATAAACAAGAGTGTTTATTATCTAATTATTTTTATATTCGCGAAATAAGAAAAATATTGTTTAATTTTTTAATCAGAAAAACACTTTTGCTTATATTTTAAATCATATACTGAAACGATAACGGTTGCTTTTTTATTTTGTATGAAATGAAAAAGCAATTATAGAATATCTATAATAACTAATTTTTATTATTAATTATAAAAGGATCTAACTGTATCATAATTCTCATTTTATTTGGTAAGAGGAAAATTTATCACTCTTAATAAATGAGTTTAAATTATGTATGTATGAAATCATTTAAAAAATGTTTAGGATGATAAAAAGTGAAATCAAATAATCAGTTTTGAACTGTCAATTAATCGTTTATCTGCATTTAGGTGATGACATTCGTCATCAAATTAAATCATTAGTGAGCAGGTATCGATATATTATTGAACAAAAATGTTCCTCGCTATATTTTAAACAGATAAGTATTTGTATAAAAGACGTAAGCACAGTTTTTGGAATTATATTTCAAAGTAGATATTTGAAGTATTTTTTTCGTCCTCCTTCAAACAATATAAAATAATATTACACTTGTCATAATACTTCGTAATCACTACAAAAAACATTACAAACAAAAATCAATATGAAGATTTATCGAAAATTACGCGTTAATATTCGATTCGAAATTAATTAGTTGTAGCAACAGTATGAAAAGTTCTTGCTGCCCCATTTATTTTCTTCCACAAAAATCAATTTAAATACAGGTATAATTTAGATATCATACACGACTATCTTCTTTTAAGAATTTATCATTTTCAAAATTGTTTTATAGCAATAGTTCCATTCCCATTAAAAAAAACTGTTCGATTCACATGTCCTCGAGGGAAAATGCAGTTTCTCATATTAAAAAAGAAAACGAAAAAAAAAAAAAATCAGATCTAACTGCAATCGCAATCAAAGCAAATCCAAACTTATCACGCTGACGCCTCTCGACCGATTCACCTTAACAAGCTCTTAAAAGCTTATTACCTTCCCTCTCCGTTCAATCATCCACCATCAACTCTCAAGACGCTCAATCCACCCCACCTCGTCCAAAAATCCATCCCCCACGCTACCTCTATATAAAACCATCGACGTAAAAGCCAGCGCGAAGAAGAGCGCGCCACTAGATCGCCAGCGTATAACTCGCGAGTGGTATCTTCCCCTCCACTTTGGCGCGGCTATAATACTCACCTCTCTTAGACTCGGTGTAGGCGGAGCGTGTGCCGCCGAAAGGGCTCTCTACACGTGTGTGTGTGTGTGCAGCTACGCTAAAAAAGAGAGGGTGCAAGTAGAATACACACACAGACACACAAGCCAGGCGCTTGTCGCTTTGTCAAAAAAAAAAAGAAAAAAAAAAAGAGAGGGCCCCGCGTGTAAAGAAGAAGTAGAAGAGAGGGAGAGCCGACGACACACGCGTGTGCCTCGCGTTCTAGAGGGGAAAAAGAAGAGCTGCTGCTGCTGCCGCTGCTCCTGCTGCTGCATGTGTTCTTACCTGTGTGTGCGCGCGCGCGTGTGTGTGTGTGTTGGTGTGTGGGTCCGAAAGAGGGAACAGGTAAACCGAGCGCCAGCCCCGCAGCACGCGATCAGTCGGGCCGAGGAGCTAAGACCGGACGCTCACGCACTTCTTAGTCTCTCGTCGACGCTTACACACTCTCTCTCTCTCTCTCTCTCTCTACTTGCGCCAACTCTCCGCAGCGTGTGCTTTCACGCACGTCTCTTCGCCCTTTTTGTTACGTCTGTCGCATCGCATGCCGCGTATACATCTCTCTAGCGCCTGTGGACACGTGCGTTTCACTGCGCGTTAACGAATCTCAATCTTTTACGTATACTTGGATTGAGCGGGACGAACAGTTTGATCGAGTGATTTAATTTTTGGCTGCCGGTTTATTTTTTCTTTTTTTTACCGATTCGGACTGTTGTGAGATCTCTTTGCGAGCTTTGGATTTGGACTGGATTCGTTTGGACTTTCATCTTTGGATCGAGGATGCTCCGATGACAGTTCGGGGAGGACTTTGAAATTCACCCTGATTGGCTTGGAACGACATGTGTGGTAAGTCGATTTTTGTCCTTTTTATTTTTACAAAATTGTCGGTGTGTGCTTTTTTTTCGTTTTTTTTTTTTAACGAGGAATCGGTTCGGTGTGCATTATACAGTGACGTATTTGTGAAATACCAAGTTTTGGGATGAGGTCGATTTTTAATATCAGAGATTAAAGAGACAGATTGCGTGTATCCATGAAATAAATTTTTCCAATATCTCGGTTCGGTGCTGAGCCAGTAGAATACGCGATCGGAAAAGAACAGCGATTTATTTAGAGGCCACAGACGTTTTACTTTGCATACCCTCAATCGTGATCGATAGTTTGTATTTTCTTTTGTGCTTAAAAGAAAGAAAAAAAGAGAAGAAGTTAATTTATAAATACAAGGCTTTAGCATAACAATATCTCAGCTGTTCGTGGCCTCGGCGATATACCAAACACAATAAGCGAAGAAATCGAATTGTCATTCTAAGAAAATGTAAGCAAATGTGAATCTACTCCGCTAATTGCGTACAGCTTGTGTGTGATTTATTTGATCAGAGATAAGCTAATTTTCGGAATGTGCGTCTCAAAGGCCGAGAATATAATACCTGGAAACGTCACAAATCAATTGGCGAGGATAAGAAATAAGGAGGAGGAGAAGAAATCGTTGGAATCTTTCGATATCCTCCTGCTTGGCGATAATCGAATGTAGCACCTTTTTATCACGTCAGATCAAACACGTCGACGCGACAGCGAGAAAAAAATTCCCTTGATTTCTTCGACGCCACGTTGCCGGACATAGTGTCTGTGCATGTGTACACGTTAGTTCGATTACGGAGAATAATGAAAAATCAACGCTGCGCACATTTTTTCGTGTTTAGTGTGTGTATATTGTGCTGTAAATGTAGAACGCGGAAAAAGACAGGTGTTTAAATATAAAACCAGCAGTAAGAAAGAGTACAAAATATTCTTCCTTATTGGTATATATTTATAAAGTATACGCTTGGCGATCGAAGCTGATTTAATTATTCTTATTCGTTAAGATAGATTTCTCGTTGTTACATTAAGTTACATTGTATCGCTGCATCTATTGTTCATATTTATTAGATCGAGGTGAATATATCACTAAAACATTATAGTTATATATACAGACACTCTAGTCAAACATATCCAAATTTGTGCTTATATAAGAAGATCCAACCCCTTGCTCCAATTTCGATGTCAATAAAGAATGCGTGCAAGTAATGATCGGTCATGCCAACCTGCATAAAGAAATAAATAATTATCATGGAGAGAGAGTACATCACGAAATATGCGCATGTAAGATATACACACACACACACGTCACCGGAATCACAATTTTTAAAGCAAACGGAAGGGACACCGTCTGTACAAATATTGATTTCAATCGAGACACTAATCGACATATGGTTTTCTGCGCTTACGACACACGTAATACATATTCAAAACGAAAACCCAAGACCGTTGATATTCTATCCATTATTAAGATTTTCTACGTGTGTGCGTGTGTGTGCGTGTGTATGCGTGTGTATTCGATTTTCGGGATTTGAAGAGCTGCGGTGTACAGTTTGACGGGCGGAGAAATCGCTTTCAGTTCTTCTTTCAATTTCAAGCCTTCGCGATCGTTACGGTTTCGTTACCCAATACGTATAATTGAATAACGCAGAGGTTTTAAAGCTTTTTTTTTTTATCGAACAAGTGAGTCGAGTTCTTTTCTTAGTGCATTGGCAAGTGGTTTATTTAGTTACTTCATAGATTGGGTACGTCAAGTTTTCAAAATATACCGCGTAATTAAGTTATTGTTTGTACTTTAGAATTTTTAGATGTTCAAAAATGTGTATATTCTATGAATTGATTATAGTATATTGCTATATTTATATATTTCATTAAACATATGAAAGTTGCCGATAAAAAATATTCAAAAGATAGCAAATACTTTATTTGAAACTAAAGCCGGCGATCTGTTAAAAGAAGTAATGTTCATTCAAATTACAGTTACGCTGCATAAAGTTTTATTTCGTCGCAAAAAAACTTTCCAACTTTTAATTAAAGTCCACAAACTTGAATGAATATTCATAATGTTTTTTTCGAAAATCTCGACGTACCGTTGAAATATAAGCTTACTAATTCACATATATACAGATGTAAGTGGTGTAAAATTCGATTCATTGAAGATTAATTAAAATGTTGCCAAATACAGAGCACAGGTGGGTCTGTGTATACATGACAAATGAGTGCAGTGAATGACGTCATACATCAACTTCTGCGTGCAATTGAAACACAAATTTTCTCAGAACCTTCCTATCATTGTAAAATCAATGAATTTCCTTCCATAATTCGTAGAGCATAATAATAGATAGTAATGAGTAAAATTAAATAAAATCGCACGCAAACAATAAAAACAGAAGAAAGTCATTTTTTGCAATACAATGAAATTTACATATCAATAGACTAGAATAGAAAGTATTATCAGATTGAGCCATTAATATATTCAATATATATATACAACGCGTGTGTGTATCAATGAATATTTCATTAATCATTTTCCGAAGCTTTTTCGATTAACACACTTTAACATTTGATTCTTTGATATATCTTTACACGTGCCGTGTAACGCGGAAAAAAGATTCATCAATGGCATTAAGAAACTGTGTACGAATGATTTTCATTCATATAACATTTGCGAATCCTAGTCAAAGTAATTATGAGTGTGTGTTTCTGGAAGCATAGTATTTACTTATCCAATAACTTATTTGAAATGGTTGAAAAAGATGTTCAATGCTGTCAAATACAATTTAAATATTGTACATTTGCAGTTTATTCGTTTATTAAAAGTCCCGATTAAACTTCACCGAAACATTGATCGCTCGTCAAAAAGAAAAAATCCATAGCATTCGTCATAACGATCCGACTGAAAGACGAATCCCCTTTGGCTATACTTGCAGAAGCTGTCAGCCAGAACAATTGGCACATGAAGGCAGAACTCGAGTGCGGCGGCGTGAACGCCGCGGTGGTCGGCGTACCGGCGGGTGCACTTTCACCCCCGGTTACACTCTCGCCACCCAGTAGTCCCTCGGTCCATCCACACTGTCCGTGGAGTCCGTCGGGTCCTGGAGCTGGCACGGTACTCGGTCACCAGCAGCCTGTCCACGATCGGCTCAGTGCCTTCAGCCTCGTCTCCGGATACGCTGGGGATCTACAGAGGCTACCTGCCGTGCCTACCAGAGGTGTGTGTTATCATTTTATCTTGTTCTATCGATCGATTAAAAATTCTAGCCTCATCGGTGCGCTTTTATTATTAAAACGTCGAAAATTCTATCTCCTTTCGATAAATAATTTTTGGCGCAAGATGTAATCTATAGCGTAAAAGGTCGCGTACTCTTTCAATCGGTCGACGGACGGCTAACGATCAACCCAACCCCACAAAGAACTAGACAAACATGATTAATTAAAGTCAAATGCTCGAAGGCCCATCCGCACGCAACGGCTAGTTCTTGAACCTCAAAAAGTGCCCCCGGCATCGCGTGCGGCATCCCTCGCCATGCACCGACCGCGAACTCTTCCTCAAACTCAAAACCAAAAAAAAAAAAAACAACAAAAAAGAAGAGCAGCAAATTCAAAAAAGCTTCTTCGAAAACCAAGTCATAAGCCGCGAAAAAAGGCATGCATACAAGAAAAGAAGCACCGTTCCGTGATTTTTCTGGGCCATCGGTGGCCACAAACGCGCTCGCGCTATACATTATTTGTACATACTTCCCCCTCCGAAACCACTGCTCGAAAAGAAAGAGAACGCCAATGAAAAGAGGACGGATCCCTCTGCTTTCTGTCACAAACAGAGATGCGCTGCAACCTGATGTACGGTGGCTACGGAAGCGTTGCGGCTGCCTGGTGGGCTCACCACGCGGTGGCGGCCGGCCTGCTGTTGCCGCACTCCTCGTTTCCTCAGCAACAGCAGCAGCAGCAGCAGCAGCAGCAGCAGCAACACCAGCAGCAGCACCAACAGCAGACGAAGCTCGAATGTGGCGCGATGCCGATGGTGCAGGCAGCGGGACCGCCGAGTCCTGCTATGGGATGCTCCTCGCCGCCACGTAGGTGCACCCCCGAAAAGCTCAATTTCCGTAAGTACAATTCTTTTACAGCTTATGACTGTGCTTATATCGCAATGCTGGATCAAGTATGGATAGATTTAAAAGCGAAATCTGACAAATAGAAACAAATTATTAGAGAACTGTCTAGATTTGACCCATACTTTAGCCAGACTTGACCCGTACTTCGTCCAAACTTTGATACAAAAAACGCAGCTGTTAAATTCCGGTTTCTCGCATGGTCTGATTACAGTGGAGGAAGTACCGCTGAATCTGAGCACGAAACCGAGCGACCTATCATCACGAGTAAGCGTAAGCAGCAACAGTAGCTGCCACAGCAGCAGCGGCGGAAGTCTGAGCCATCATCACGGTATCGGACGCAAGAGCGAGATCTGGTCGCCGGGCTCGGTGTGCGAAAGGGAAGCACGCGAGACTTCGTCGACGCGCGGCCCATCATCGGCTCACAGCTCACCCACCAGGACCACCAGCGACAGTCCGCATGCGATCGTACGGCAGAGCCACCATTCGCCCCTCACTCCGCCATCCACCGAACGCACTTTCCAAGTGAGTTTCCTACTATCTTTTTTTCTCGACTTCGTATTGAGAAAAGTTCTTTGTACTCTTTGTGATTCTAACAAAATATTTAAAGAAAAATTTTTCTCAATATAAGACTTAAGTCTTTTTAGATTCTTTGTATTTGTACCATATATTTTTATATTTAGTGTCCCGTAATCCGCTTCTGTGATTTAGAACGAGAATCTTAATCAAATGCACTCAAAATTTTAAGTTATATCGATATGAAAGTTAATTTCGCCAAGTGGATTTTCATTTAGAGCCATTCAAGCGAACTTAAAAAATTAGCGACAAAGGATAATAAGCCGCGCGTCCTTAAGTCAGATAGTGAAACGAAAATTCAAACCCCCCAGCGAATGAAAAAAGAAGAAAATCAATTCCAATTGAAAATGCAGTAGTTGCGCAAAAAATCCAAGTTTCTTTTTTAAAACTAAGCGCGCCATTGCCGATAATTTGCTAAAAAAGTAAATTACCTCGCAAAAGCGTTCCGACACCGACGAAATCGACTAAATCGATCGCGCGCGCGCGCGCGCTTCCATGTACTTTTGTCTCTCACTCTCCTCAAAAGTTCGAAAAAAGCACCACGACTACTATACAGCCTCGGCGCAGCGGTGCAAGAAAACAAGCGTAAGTGTCCCAAGGGACTGGATGTACATGTATACGTATATAGACAGCGGAAAGGTCGGCTCATCGTTGGACGTCGCTATACAGCCTAGATCCTTGTAGATAAAAGGGACGCGTGTGCATGCGCGAGCTTTCGAGGAAAGCGCACACGCCAAGCTTTAGCCGCACTGCAAACACACACTGACACACCGGGAGCCCGCAGATTGTATATCTGTCTGAGAAATCTCGCGCGCGGTGGTTTCGCACTTTCGCGAGCGCGATTTGGCCCTCTATATATACACTACACGAAACTTCGACGATAGCCACTGTCCAAAGCATTAGTCATAAAGACTGTGTGGAAGAAGGAAATTTCGCTTTTACAATTTAGGAGTTAAATTTATAAACATTGCATATTATATTAGCTCGATAATACTGGAAATCTATTACGTACGAGTATTGCCTCTCTTCGGTGCGGTACAAAAGAAAATTTTTACAAGTCATTCAAAGTACCAGGTCAAACTCTTCGTCCAGCAATCTCATGAATGTTTCACACGAGTCATTCGCTCACGAGGAAAACTGAATCGGCTAACAGCACGGTGTCGTACACAAATCCTAGCAGCGGCAACGAGTGCAAAATCACACACGATACAGAGTGCCGACACATAAAAATCGAACGTCCGCGCGCCACCAACACACATCTATCTATACATATATACATACATATATGTATCCATTGTGAAAATCGAAGATTTTTACGAGGCGCGTATTAGTCGCACGCGCGGCAGCGGGGGTAGGATGTGGCGCGGCCGTAAAGGACGAGCTGCGCAAATGACACCTGTCGCCCCTTTTTAGATTGGCAAACTTTTACTTTGCGCCGAAGCCTCGGCACGGCGACAAAAAGGAATAGAGCAACAACACACTGCTTGGGGGGAAGCGCTAACGGAACACAACGCGTAAATTATACTGCACTGCACACGAGCCGCGAGAATGTCATTGACGCAGTCAAGTCGTACACGTTCGTATACGTATACGTGTACCGACTCCCTCTCTCTCTCTCTCTCTCTCTCTCTCTCGTGTAAAGCAATGCTTTGGCAATGATTTCAGGTATTTCCGATGGCTGATCGTTCGGCCTCGTTAGCGCGTCTATTTGAAATAATTTGTCGCGAGAATCGTGTTGTCTTTTCTCATTGTTATCTTAAACGGCCACGCAAGAGTATAATTAAGCCCCGCGAGCTTATGCATAAAGATGAGAAATTTTGATATTGCGAGAAGATAAATATTCTTCCTCCTCTTGGCGCATCATATACATACGTGCCGATTTAACCGGCAATCGAGACACGTCCCTCTGTCCCAGTAGCTACTTCCAAGTCAAGTCAGACCGCACAGCTGGTGTCTTCTCTTCTATTATTATTTTTTTTTTTTTTTTTTTGTTTTGTCTCGTTTTGTATACGCTAGCTCATAGACAGTCGTCATTAGCCGCGACGTGTATCTTATATGCGAGCCACTGTTTCTTTGCTTGTTCATTGTTGGGCGGAGACGGTGTGACCCCGAGCGTCTGGCGCCAATGTACAATTGTGACGCTCAGAAGAGCCGAGAGAGCCGCATTTATTGCGAATGCGCCACCTTTGCTTTCGTTATAGTTGTCCCCCGCCCTCTTTTGTCTTCGTCATCGCTGCAGCTTTTTCTTTCTTGTTTTGCGCGATGTCGATTCCGTTCCGGTGCGACAACAGCGCGATATACAGACACTTAAAAATATAGTACTTGAGATTTCGAATAACAGTATCGGTCATATAACAATGAGTGAATTTTCTGTTTAATTCATTACGATGGATATTGTTAATCGAACCCTCCTGCATATATGTGTATAATTTATTAAGAAAGAGCTTTGTAACGAATTTCGTTTTATTTATGTAAGAATTTGCGTTCGAACCTTCTGTTTCAGTGCAAACAATGCGGCAAGGCATTCAAGCGATCGAGCACCTTGAGCACCCATTTGCTGATCCACTCGGATACGCGACCCTACCCCTGTCAATATTGCGGCAAGAGGTTTCATCAAAAGTCGGACATGAAGAAACACACCTACATCCACACTGGTGAGTCTATTAATCCATATCAATTGTATCAATTATCCTTTCCCTTTTCAAGTTGTTTTCGATACGTAATTTAAATTTTTCTTATTTTGGGTTTGTAACAAATTTTTTAACCGTTTTGAATTAATTGAATTACTGCGAATTTTCTTTATATGTATATAAAAAAGTTCCTTTTGCTGACGCATACTATACATTAGTAATAGCGAGATCAGTTATACCGTACAAATTGAAACTCTATTCGCAATCAAGTGATGTGTATAGAAAAGGGCCATGGGACAAAAAAAGAACAACTCGACCGCCCAAAAAGTTCGCTAATAATAAAAGACCGTTAAAGAGCAACTCTCGGTGTGTAATAATTAATGAATATAGCCAGGCCGAAGGACTCTAACCATTGTTTTCTCGTCTTTTGCTCGGATCGCGCATCCGCTTGAGCAAACCCAATTCGGTTGAGAAAGCAGCCGCATACGAGCTTCTTTTTCCGCAATTCTACTTCAATCTCCCTTTTCTCATTTGTTTTTTTTTTTCCTTACATCCGCAACACCTTACAGCCGAGCATATTTCGACATTTTTGTTACGCGATAATTTATTAATAACCATCGAGTTCAAATGTATTAATATTTAAACTGTATTTCGTAGAGTATGTTTATGCGTAAATAAAATTTTTCAACAATGTTCTCATAGCTTTGAAAACCCGTAGGCCACTTTAAAATTGATTATATATCGTCTGAATATCGCGAAATTACGGAAACCCAAGCGAATCTTACCTATGAGAGTTGCTTTTCCTTTCTCTCCCTTCTCTGCATTATTACGAGGCAAAGGATCAGATAAAAACTCATTTGTCGGACGTAGGTGCGCGCGCGGTGTTCTTTTTTTTATATATATATATTTTACGAGGGTCGTTAAGTGTACGGCTCGGCTCGTAATTCGAAGATTTATGCTCGAATCAGGCTACCGTTAAATTGTACTTTCCTGCAGTACATCCCACTCGAAAATAGACTAGGTATCGATTTCCTTTCGCTGCTCTCATTGAATATTGATACTATTTTTTTTTAAATTTATCGATTTTCTTTTACATCCGAATTCTTTCAAAGACTCGCGACAGTTTTTTATTTGGTAATCGTAAAAGGGTAATTAAAAAGTTTCCAAAACTCATTAAAAACACATTTCATCGATTATTATCCTTTCGTTCAAATATTCAAAGAGAGTAAAATAAACGCATTATTGGTACGTATCCGCGCAACTTTATTTCCCTCGGTATACAAAATAATGCATCACTCTCAGTACAAGAAAATGTGTATCATTTACCGTTTCGATTGCTTCAGTTGTGTATGCCCCTGTGTTCTTTTTCTTTTTTTTTTTTGCACGCGCAACGTGAATTCAGCGTAATACCAACGAAAACTTTTACGAAAATCGGGCGCGCGCGCAAAAAAAAAAGAAACTCGAAACAACGTATATATTTCCTGATTCAACCGCTAAACCCCTTAATTTCCTCGAGTCTCTGTTTGTGCAAAGTTTGCGCTCTTATAGCATAGCGTCATATTAAAACGGAGAGAAAGAAGAAGGGGTTGTACGTACAGGTGGGCAGAGTAGGAGAATTCGCAAGAGCGATCGCTTACCGCGACCGCGCGTTCACCAACAAATTGTGTGTATGTCAAAGAATGACAAATGAGTCTAAACGCTCGGCGTTTTGCAGAGCGACGGAGAGCGAAACTCCTATATATCCACCGAGAGCCGCGTATTTATAAGTAAACGTGTACATATATCGCGTATACACGGCCGAGCTACACGGGAAATTATCGTACACGATATGGTAGCTACTATACTTATAGTCAATCGGCGTTGTACTATAGAAAACTTCCCTCCCTGCGCACCTTCAGTTCGCTTCATACGGTTGTTGTGAAAGTAACATGAAAATAGAGTGGTTGAAGGATGTGTATTATATGTACACTGAATTCCGCGCTTATTCTTCAACACGCTTACGCTTCTGTTCTTTTTACACTTGTTCTGTACATCGAACTCCGCCGAAGTCGAAATGACGCCAGTTTGCGACGCAACCGATCCTCCTGCGCCCGACAAATATTTAAGAATCCCAGCGGCGTCACATTATACTCATCGGTATATAAAAAAGAAAGTAGAATAAAATTGTACAGGCCTCACCCCGAATGCGTGAGAAAGGCTTTTTGTCGTATAATATACATACACAGGAAGGATGGGAAAAGGGACAGCTTAGGCCGCGTTAAGGGGACTTCCGGTTCTGGTCTCGCGCGCGAGCGCACTTCTCTCTCTCTCTCTCTCTCTTGCCACGTGGCTCGTGCGTGTCGCTGCGCGCTCCGTTAATTAAATACGAGAAAAAAATGCAGAGAGAGGGAGGGAGAATTGGAAGGGGACCGTGGATGCACGTCGGGGTCTTTCTCGATTTGCCACCCCCGCTCGGACGCGCGTGTTTTTGTGTAACCGTCATTAGAGTGAGTGCGCTCGTCTTTTATTGGGGAAGGTGGGAATGGATATGATGGGTATCGATGCGCGGGTGGTTGCCAGACGGTTTGTCGCTGATTTTTTTTTTTTTTTTTTTTTTTAATAATTGTGCGGGATTTAGGGAAAGTTTATGAGAGTTTTTGTTATTGGGCTCGATGTCGAAAGTTATAATTTTACGTATATAATTACACTTTTATCGCGAGATTCTGTGTATTTAAAATTATAATGCAAAACTTACAATATTATTGACCGGCTTGGTATTTTTAGATACTTTCGATGAAATTTTGCAGTTTTCGGAGCTGTACAACGCGTTTTTTAACAATCGCGGACACACACTTGCGTAAAGTGTGTCCGACTCGGTTGAAGGACATCGTAGTTTCGACTCGACGACGCACAGAATTAGCCGCCATAAGCAGTTAACGCGCGACAATTTTTTTTCTTTTTCGATAACGATAAAAAGGATCAATTACGTCGAGCTCGTATACTGTGTAATATATGCCTCGACGACGTGTATTACGCTCGCGTGACGACATAGCGAGTAAAGTGTGGGATTTCCACGAAGAATCGGTGACGCTCGAGTATATATTTATAAGTAAATTAATAGTGCATGGAATATTTGATGGGTCGCGTGGTGGTCAGGAATTAAATTTGATTGTTTTAGGGGTTAATCAAATTCACGCTTATAATGAGTCCAAGCTGAGTTTTTATTGGGTGAAAAGTTTTGGAATGGAAAGTTTTTCGATATTGCGAGATACTTTGGTTGATCGTGTGCCATTAATCGAAATCGCTCGAAGAATATTATTGTTTGATCGACGTGACCCATCGTAATTGCATTTGTATTTAACTGCTATACACTCTCTGTATATTGTCGAAAGGAAAATCGAAAATTTTATTGTTTCGGCGCGGCTGGATGCCGTATTTTAAATGTAAAAAAGTAATTTCGATCTCGAATCGGCGAGATTATATGGCTGGGTCCGTTGACTTGGCGTGAAATCACTCCCCGCACATGCCACATTGCGATTTGTTTTTTTTTTTAGTTTAATGCGCAATAAATGTATATTATATATGCCCGCATACAGAGGACTGCAGTGCTTGGTGTAGATAAAATGAAAATTAACCAGCTAACGCGCACCGCCGCGAAATTCAAGATATATAACTCACCGAGCAACAGTTATTCAATAATTGAAACCGATAAACACGCGCATGAAAAAGTCAGAACCCTAATGAATCGTCTATTTTAAAAAATTATATATCCTTTTTCTAAAACAAAAGTGTCGACTATCATGTCGATAAATTAAGTAGGTTACCGTAATCAAATCAATGCTCGACGCGTTTATCAAGAATAACCCGAGTCAAACAAGTACAAATCAAATTATATTCGCATTTCTCGAGCAAACTCCAAACAATAGTAAAAAAAAAAAAACAAATCCACTGACATATTAACGACCGCCGTGCGCAATCAAAGTTTCATCCGGTGTGCACTTATATAACCTCGTCACCGTTCATCTCCCACATACACGTTATACGCAAAGAAAAGCTCAATCTCGAGCACAGCGCCTATGGCTAACGCAAACGCACAGCACGCGGAGTTCTATACGTCCCCCCTTTCTTTTTTTTCTTCTCCCATTGTAAATAATGTAACCGGCGCGCATTGGAATTAGATACTGTATATACGCACACGATAAACGTCGGCCACACCGTCCGCTAAGAGAGCTATAAGTTCTTATGCATAATCCAAAATTGATTTTCTCTACCCTTTTTTGCTCCCGCTCTGCACATCGCCAAGTCTTCCGCGAAACCCTTTTACTCGCTCTTATATATATATTCTCCCCTACCTCTCTCTCGTTCATGAGAAGAGTACATAACGAACGAAACGGATGAAATTGCAGACTAGCGAGCATATAAATAGACGCGGTGTCCCCCTCACCATCAACATTTCACGAATTTCCTCATTCGTGTATATTTTCTGGCGGGGAAGGCTTTTTTCTTTTTTCGCCAAGAAGAAAGTAAGCATGATTTTTCCTCGCTGGAATATATGTGCATATGCACGCGCAAAGTGTATACTTAGGCATTTTCTGTGGTTGGTCTGTTAATTTTCGATGAATACACCTATACGACAAATTTGTATGCTTGCTCGTCTTTGTTTTCGTACATATACGGCGAAGTAAATCCTTTTCTGGACGATAGAATTTTTCGCATGAGAAAATGTTCAATGCAATTCAATTGCAATATTTCATCAAGTAGCCCGGCAAATACGGATAATGGATAGGAAGAGCGGTTCGAAAAGCAAAGTCGAGAAGAGAGAGAGAGAGAGAGAGAGTTGTTGGCAGCTTAGGCAAACCCATCTGGTCGCGCCTGTATAAATATTTATTGAGCTGCAGGTAGGCGCCGGGTCTACTCATCCCCTTACAGCGATGTGCGGCGGGAAAAGCGAAACAAGTGTCAGGGGGTATACAGGAGAGGGTCGCGCGCGCCACGCGATAATGAGGTGCGAGATGGATCGATACGAGCCGCTTCATCTTCTTCTTCTTCTTCTTCTTAGTCTTGACTGCAGGGAGGACAAAAAAAGGTTATAGCCGTCGTGCACCTGCAGCGGTCCCTTCGCTGCGTCCTTCCTTTTGCCTTTTCGCTTTAAATCTCTGACCCGTTTCTCTCTCTCTCTCTCTCTCTCTCTCGAGCCTCTTTTCATATAATATCCAGCTTTTCCTCGAGTGCACAGATTGAAATTCCGCATTTATTATTTCCGAATAGTAATCGCTGGGTTAAAATCTCGAGTTCTTTGTCTCGATTCTCTCGTATACGAAAGCAAAGTGTGCGTAGGAAGCGTCTTGTATATACATAGCCCCATTTACATCGGTGTTTTCAGAAAAAACATCATTCGCAAAGCTTCGTATTATATCGCTCAGGCATTGAATTGGGCTTCGATAAAAGCTCATAGTTGAACAAGTGGTCGCGTCTGCACAGCTATTAAAAATACATTCCGCGCGGTATACCAAGAAATAAACACGAGTGCATCCGCGCGTAGACACATCGAACGAACAAAAAAAAAAAAACCACCTGCGCCTCTTTTGTCTCGTCCCGTACGATGGGGATATATTTATCAGGAAACAATATTAATTAATTATAGAACGGTTCTTGCAATGCTCATGGCCTGGCTGACCGACCACACACACACACACACACACACACACACACAAACACATGTCGCGGCAGTTGATTCAGCTGCGCGTTCAGCTAACCTTGAGTCATTGCTTGTACGGCAACGCGACTGCTTCTTTTTTATACGCCATTTTTATCGATAGAATATATATTATAACGAGCAGAAAATAAAAGACGAATTACATGGGGGTATACGAGTTGGTGGAGCGGTTGTGTTGTCACATGACGAAATTATAGCTCGGTAATAGGTCTCGCTTGATCTTGGAAATCGACAAATATAAGGGAAGTCAGTCTATTAGATAAGATTATTTGTTCCCGAATGATATGGGTCGAGGGGTTGGAGAGACACGCGCGCAAACGCTCCCCGTCTTGTTTGTTTGTATTTACATCGTTCTATGCCTATACTTGACAACCCTCGATTTTCGACTGGTATTTGATTCAGATAGCTTCTGCACACACGCGAGCTCGTCTTTTTTCGTCTATCCGCACACATACCAACGCTAATTGCACGCTTGCGCGCGAAGATTTGAAAATATATTCCACGGACAGCTATACCAATATTCCACTGTCGATAAATGCCCCATGTATGTTGTGCCATTCCAGATAACGATCAACCCTTAAATTACAACCCAAATTAAGAAGCATTTGAATAAATTCTTCCTTAACTTGATATATATATATAATGTAGAAGCACCGCATCCAAATTCACCCCGTATCGTTTACCGCTGTTACAGGTGAAAAGCCCCACAAGTGCGTGGTGTGCGGCAAGGCCTTCTCCCAGAGCAGCAACCTCATAACGCACATGCGCAAACACACGGGCTACAAGCCCTTCCAGTGCGGCCTCTGCGACAAGGCGTTCCAGCGCAAAGTCGACCTACGCAGACATCGCGAGGGTCAGCATCCTACCGCACCGGCACTCGACTATCGATCCATCAAAGTACCATCCTCTGCACCAGCCAACAACAACAACAACAACAACAACAACAACAACAGCAGCAGTAACAACAACAACAATAGCAGTCTCGACAGTCCTATGCAGGAGATGTACCATAGTCCCATTGCCACCAACAGCTGAGACGCCCGACTCGCTGCACAGTAGGAGAATTATTGAAATTTCATATATATGTATATGTATATGTATTTATATATATATGTGGGTGGCGCTTCGTGGAGGTATACGAGGCGCTCTCGACTTAAAGCTGCATTGACGCGAGGACCGGTTGATGTGATCGCTCCGTGAGGATGTATATATACCAAGTGATATGAATGTACCGTCCGAGATGCGAGATCGAGGAAGTTCAGGAACTGAGAAGATGTATTGGATGGATCGAGATGTGCGTTGCAGGTTTGCGCGGGAAGGCGATTTATTTTTAAACACGGCTATTGGCTACTTATACAGGATATATACATATATATTGGGACCTTATGGAAAAAGAGAAAACTAGTCGATTTCGTTTTTTCGCTTTTTTTTTCTTTTTGTTTATATCGGAAACTTTAATGATGAAAGACGAACCGATCTTGAATCATTCTCGTCTATCGTTGTTTGATGTGTGCATTACGCCTGGTTAATTAGCTACATCGGTTTTGTATGCTGGATGACTTTGTGCTTCAATGGCTTCATGTGCTAACTCTATTGATCTCATTCAGAATTACAAATTGAACGATCGAACGACTAATGACACAGTTATCAATGATAACAGGTATTCCAGATAAAATTGAAAATACGAAGCATTCATTGTTTGACCAGATCCAAATCCAAAGCAAATTCCATCTAGAATCCAGAATATGCATTAACTTATCAATTTTTCATCCGACCCAGCAAAACACAAAGTAGCAATTCTAAATGCACGACTACGCGGTATATCTCGTTTCACCCTATCGCATCCGAAAGCAACCCTTTTTTTTCCAATTTAAAAGATCGTATATACCAAATCGTTATTCTAAGAAAGCTATGCCCAGCACGAAATCGAAGCAGAGGAAAGAAAAAGAAAAAAAACAAGAAAAATCGATTAGTTTTCTTGGAATAGGCGTTTCTCGAAGAGCTAACGCGCCGCTAGAGGCAGCTTTTCCGATCTGTGCGAGTTTCACTCACGGCTGCTGCACGCGCGCATTATACACTGCTGCAGAGAATGCGGCGGCGGTGGCAAGGATGAGAATGGATGCCTAGCACCTGTTGAAGCGAGATACCGATCGCTCTCTTAATATATCTCGCTCGCTCGCGCGCGCAATCTTTCCCCTCCATTGGGTCGATCCGAATCGAAATCGAAGGAGAGAGAAAAAGAAAACAAGTGTACGTTTCTCCTTTCGTGTTGTAAAAAGTAACGTTTTGTTTTTTTTGTAAAAAAAAAAAAGAAAAAGAGAATTAAGATTTGTATTTTTTCAATTAAACCAGGTGTATCGAAAGACAAGAAAATCTCTGGCCTCAAAGTGCCTTACCGATGTAGAAGTGTAAAATTGAGAGTGCAAAGCTCGTGTATTTTAATTGTCTGCAATCTATATATATTTGCGCAGTGAATATATATAAATTTATCGGAGTTGTTGTGTATAAAATTTTCAAATTTTGATGAAAAAAAGATTGTTATGTCACTTCTTGAGCATGGTTATATCTGATGTTTATGGGACGCACGGGATTTAGTGACGCGAACGATACAATCCGCTGTAGAATTACCATTGAAGTTTGTTGGGTGGTTAGTACGAATGGCTATAGTAAGCTGATTCTTGGGAGAGACTTTTAAGAGTGGAGCAGATTCACGGATTGCAGCTGCACATCACAATTATAACAAAATTTTACTCTAAGCATGTATAGACATTTGTAGATTTGTATAGGTATGCTGCGTCTTAACTTTTTTTTTTACAGAATATCGTATATAAAAATAGCAACGGTCAAGTGTCCTTATAATCGGCTACAATTCTATGCATCTGCTCCATTTTACACCATTTTCCGCATACACGGTATAACTGGATAGACGCGAGAAAAAAAAAAGAAAATTTGTTAATATATTTATATAATATCCACACACGCGTGTTCTCATTATACATGAATGTATAATATATAAACGAGTTCATTTTAGGCACCACGGGATTGTTTAGTTTATATATAATCCTCTCTATATAGCAATACACCATCCACGATATGGAAAGATGTAAATATAGTTTTAGCTCTTATATCAATTATAAATACGTGTCATAGTCCGTCGAAGCCAAAGCCGTCCGTGATTTCGAAGGATCGTGCGTTTGATTATTAAAATAACTAGGAAATTATTTTTATTGTTTTCTGTACATTTTTTTTTTTTTTTTTCATTTCTTTATTTCTTTTTCTGCACGCGCGTTGGTTATGTGCTGAAACCAAAATTTTTCGTACGTGTGGGACGATTTTCTTGTTTCTAAGAGTTCCTACATCATGAATAGAACATCATTATTTAAGAGAATCTGAAAATGCCTTTACAAAAATTAATTAAAACATTTACTTGGTCTTACAAAATCTAAAATTTCTTCCAAATTTAATTAACTATTGATTTTTCAAACGGGAAAATCGTCAAAGTCTTGGCTTTACGCACGCATCGATAAATTGGCAAGCAATTCTAAAAAAAAAAGTGAAAAAAAACCACACGCACTCAAAAAAGCAAGCAAAGTGACTTTAACCGCGAGGTTTTCAATAATATTGTCGGACAAAAGTTTCATAACGGCTAGAGGACCAAAGATAGCTTAAGAATTATCACGAAATGGCTCAAGACGCTCGCGAAATTGCACGTTAATCAATGGCGTTCGAGAGTAACTTATTGCAAAAAATACAAAATACAAAAAAAAAAAGAACATAATATAAATATTCAAACAAAAAGTATAAATGAGTGAATTGCGGGCGATGCTTCGAGTCATAGAATATAATGTAAACGATGTACACGCATACCGTATACCGACTGTACCATATAATTTTAATGAATGTACTTAACGAGTAGTTGTTAGTCTAATTATAATTAAGTAATTTATAATTCGACGTAGTCAGGTTAAGTTTTGCGTTATACGATTAAGTTGAAATAAGAAAAGGACGAGCCAAAAAAGTCGACTAAGGATTTAATTAGCGAACGAATGTGCACATATCACAGCAACACATTGCAACACCGAACACATTATAATTAAATACACAGTGATGATGTTTTGCTCTAGGTATTAAGAATTGTAATTTTTTCATGACCAGACGATATAATAATAATTATTGTATTAGGGTGTAAGAGACGTGCCTGCGCGGCACGTAACTATATACTTTTATCATCCACTGAGTTTTAGGTCTTCTTTGTAACCTTCTTTTTTTTTGTATTTCTAATCGAGTTCGCGTCGACCGCTTGATGATATATAAGAATTATTGTTAATTGGGACGCCGAGAAGAAGAATGATATGTTATGTATTTGCGAAACGAGGAAAAGTATAACTGCTCTTTACCTGTGGGTAAGCGTTAGCGTCAGAGAAAGACGATGTGCGAGGAAGCGTCGAGAGTTTTGTGTTGACCGAAAGAAGAACCAAAAATTATATTTTATCGCTATATAAAAGAATATTGATTGAATAAATTGTTTTTCTTATAAATTTCTGTTTTTATGCATTTATTGTTTATAAACCTACCTCTTCCATACATTTCATGGATTTATTTTAGATTGTGTTTTTGCTTACTCATAATGGAAGCTGTCCAACAACGAAAAACAAAAAGAATGCTTGACAGTTATTTTTGACTTCATTTCATAACTTTCTTTAGCTCGAATTATAATAATATCGAAACTAATAAAAAATTTGTTACGTAGTTGAAAATATGAATTTGATGAGAAATAAAACTAATACCAAGTCACTCACACCAATAAAACTCACACCTCTTTTATTTGGTAATATTTTATGAGATCATATTTATTAAATTGATTCTCTTTCTAATAATCATAAAATATTATTACATGGTAGTCTTTTATTTAGTATAGTGTTACGGCCGAGTTTTTAATGAGAAGTGCAACTTCTTAAAAAAAAGGTAAAGGAACGCGATTCGAACCCGGAACATTTCACGCGTAAGTCCGCGAGTGCTCTATAACCACTGAGCTAACGTCCGCGCTGCTTTTGTCCTCTTCATATTGTCTCCATATATCATATCGCGCTGACTCATCACGCCACGTAAAAAATATATGTCTGTTTATAACTTGTTTTATGGTTAATGCAATTTAATAATAAAAAAAAACTTATAGTAATATGTCCATGACTCGGATCCATACTTAGCTTCAAACGTTCATCGATAGTTTTTTTTATTGAATATCTCTTTGCAATCTTCTCCCAAAATCGTTAAACATCGTTGAGCCATCAGATAACACAATATTATTATACAATGGCCTTGTAACTCGCCTACAAACTTGTTCAACTTTCGTGAAACATAAATTGAAATTCAGAACGAGCCGTAGTCCTAAAATCCTAATGATAATATGCCATACTTAAATTTTTAAAATTATTTAAATTAAATATTTTAATGAAAATAAATTTCTGTCAATAACTCTAGAATACGCAGAAAACCTTTTTCACTCAAATTTATTATGATTTTATTTCAGAATTTAAAGACGTTTTTTAATGAAAAATTATCTCATGTTCAATTTATTGATTATCTTATCGATGTTTTGAAAATAGATTCACCTCTTAGAATTGTTGTACTATTGTATACAGATTGGATATATTGGTAAACATTTACGGGAAATAGGTGTTTTGTTACGATGAAAAGGAAGCATATCAATAGTAAGAATACAATGCTTATCAGATTCAGTACTTATAATTATATAATAGTATAAATCAAATATGAATGTGTTTGAAGTGTATAGACTGTACATGTAGATTATATTATCATTCTGTGCAAAGGTTATTGTTTACATATATGATGAAAAGGGAACATATAGTAAGAGTGCAATGCTTATCAGATGCAGTATATATATATACATTAGATGAATATATAATTTTTTTAATTAAATCAATTGAAAATCAATTTAAACAAAGTAAGAGCAGACACTTTGCGAAATTATGAGTTATTTTTTTTGTTTCAGGTATCAGTTAGCTGATGTGACTATCAGAGCATATTATAAAAAATGAGATGTAAATATAAGATAAAATCATGATTAGTTACCAATGAAGTAATATGGATTATGACGAGCAAATAAGTTGATGTTTTCAATCATATCCTCTCTAAGTGTATCAAAATGTACAGAAATTTAGTCTTACGTTTATTCGGAGGTTACGATTCTAAGTTCCCACACTCGATTGTTCAGGTAGATATTCAGGTAGTCCATGTTCTCATATAATGAAAAATGACACGAAAATTTCAAACAAGCTTTATTACTGAAGGTATCATCTTTTTTAATAAAGTTTGTTTAAAAAAACAAGATAAAATTCATATCTCTATTTTGAAAGGGAGAAATGGTTGCTTGTTTAAGTTTTTAACCCTAAAAAGTCAATTAGAAAATTTTTTGTTGGTTAAAAAGTACCATTTCAAAGTATAATAGGGTCGCGGTGCGCCGCCTTAAGCTTCGTCTGCATTGACTCATACTTGCCAACGGCGCGCCTTGATTGGACAAATGATCAAATTTGGAGACTAGCTAAGTGCCAATGACTTGGTAGTCACTTTTTTAATGTGCATATATCGTGCAAAAATCAAGAACTACGAGTGATCTTTACATCATTTACGTAATCATCTACATTGGTGATATTAAAGGTTCAAATAAAGAAATTAAATGAAACATTTGTATATCAGTATAGAGCTTATGTCACATTACAATAATAATTATCGATTCGATAGAAACTCATGTTAAATTAAATAACACATTTTTCTCTACATCTTTATTAAATGCCCTTCGCATATATATATACCTGTCCCTTCCGCTACATCAAACTTTTCGATACGGACATTTCGACATGTCGCCCCGCGAATTACCAATTCCGCTTTATCACGATGTCACTTTCAATTAAACCTCACGCGCGCACATGTTTGCTTTGCCGTAAAAAAGGCAGCAGACTCCGGTATTACGTCTCGAAAAGAAAAGACCAAACCAAGGATTAAAGTCAAACTCGCGAACAACAAAGTGCGCAGCACAATTCGTTTGTAGATAATAAAAAGGGAGACAGGCGACATCAGCCCCACACACAGGCACGTGCACGCGCGCGTTAAATAAACAAATTTTGAGTTAATTCAACGCGACGATAATCAGCCGGCTGAATTTTCTTAATTAAACCCTTTCCCGATAATCCTCACATATATACAGACACACGTGCACAGGCAGTCCGAACGAATTAATTTAATTTCCTTTTATAACGCGTCAGGTGCACTCCTCGCGCGCATGTATACACATGCAAAAGTAGCCGGTAAGATTGAAAACGAAAAGACTGCAGTGGCCACGAAAGGCATATCGAGTTCGCGTCAGGCCGCGTGCTCGTATGTGTGCGTATATACGCGTGCATAGTAATTGGCCAATTTGCAATTCGGCGATCGATCCGCGCTGAGATAAGGATGTGTATACGCGTGGTGCAGTACAGGCGGCCCTCGCTCCTTCGACCCGAATTCGACTGGAATTGGATGATTTTCACTGCGGAAGAGAGAGAGAGAGAGAGAGAGAGAGAGAGAGAGAGAGAGAGAGAGAGAGGAAGATCAGATTAACGATAATTTCGCGTACTGCATGCGTGTATATATGCGTTATTCGGTTGAGAGGAAAACAGGGATATGTATATTTTGAGCTCGCTGACAGAGATATATTCGAAATCTTTAGGATTTTTTTAGGATGGAATATGTTTAGTTTTAACACTACTTTCGATTTCATCGATAAGTACGTAGAACATTCCCATCTTGTGCGATAAATTTATTTTATCGTTGTATCAACATTTTCTGCCAAGCGAACTGAGTGTGAAAAGGTCACACAAGTATTAAATCTATTTCTCACTCATGTAGGAAATAAAATAAAACAAGATATGTTCTTTGGATCTCTTTGTAAAAGCAAATATCTATCAAAATTGTTCTTTTGATTAATACTTGACAAAAGATTTGTGTAATAGGTATTCTATATAACACACATTGTGTAGAATTTTTTTTCAATTTACATTTATTTTGTGTGATGTATGTGTAATTAATTTTGGGTACTCTTCTGTTAAAAGTTTTACACAAAACTTGTGTACTTTTTACACGCGATGTAAGAATAAACACAAAATGTGTGTAAAATTTGTTTTACACATTTTAATATTTAACAGATTAAAAAATATATTAATATTAAATTGTATTAATAACCAATTCGAATTCCTCTGCGCATAACAGCAAGCTTTGACATCTCGACTAGAAAAATTTTCAGGTAGCCTGAATATATTATGAGGCCCTGCTACCTGATAAATTTTAATATATAGTTAAATCTGAATTTCACGCATTTAGATTTCATGCAATTAACTCCTCCACACTGCACGAGCAATCGCAATTGCAGAAGTATGTAATAATAATTGCTTTTTGTTCTTAATAATAATATATTATCAGAGATCGTATAAATTATACATACACGCGTTGTGGAAAAAAAAAGTTTTTCTTTTTGTTAATTAGGGCGCATCACCTGCCTTTTTATTAATTGCATATACTTTATTGACACACTGCACAAGCTGCTTTAAAGCTTTCCAACGTTATTTAATATATATATGTATTATGCTTTTAAACATGCAGGTCCGCTCTTGTAAACTTATCCAGCGCTGAAGTGTTTTTTTCTTCTGGTTATATGCAAATTTGAGCAATTTTAGTGCGCGTAATAATCGGATGATAATTTAAATCGATACTTTGAAGCAACTGTGACATATTAAGAATTTTATATTAAAAACAAATCATGAAAATCTATAGAAACAATTATAAATTCCACAATAATCCCGAATTTCACTACAAGTACAACTAACGATTACAATTCTTTATTCCGTCTTTGATTTTTAATCTCTTTTAATTATTTTTCAAATATCTCGCAGTTCTCGCGTATATCGAGAAAATTCTTTTAGCGATCGTACATCGTCACAATCTAAATGCCTGCAGGTATACACGTAATCACGTACATATTCAAATTAGATACAGAATCTCTTGATAAAAGAGAATACCTCCCAACAAAACTCGCTGATCTGCATATGTACAAATCCATGCTCGAAATGTCGCGCGTGAAGCGTTACACACGGTTGCATTATAACAACGTCGTTAATAATTATACACCGGTGTCCCTCTGTGCACTCGCTGCACTATATACATACATATATATATATATATATGATATACGGTGCACGGAAAGCGCGCGTATAATATACATCACTTGGGCTGGCATGTATACTCGGGGTACACCGCGGGGCATTCAATTATAAAAATGAGCCCTCCGGGCTGTCATGGACACGCGCTAAAAGGTCCCTCTACCATAAACCGGGACAAACGCGTCAAATAATTGTCTCTGAGAATCGGACGGCGAGCGGGCTTCTCAAAACTAAAATGGATCAGCGGTACAAGTTACGCGCGAGAAAAGGAGAAAAAAAAAAAAACAATCCGTCGAGCGAGTGAGTGAGGCCATGCACCAGCAGCAGTAGCAGCAGTAGCAGCAGCAGCAGCAGCAGCAGAGAGAAAGAGATGAACGGGCTCAAAGACCCGGAAGAATCTTGACGTCCTGGATCAAGATCACCCTTTAATATCGACAGCTTCCGAACCGGTTTAGCCGCTCTCTCGCCTCCTCGTCGTCGCAGTCGTCTCTTCTCTCATATTCGGCCGCGGCTACCCGCACGCATACATATGCGAACTGGTTTGTTTCGCATATTCGGTCTGATTGCGCCGGCGCATCGTCTGACGATGGACCACGAGCTTGTGTATGTGTGTGTGTGTGGATACGAGGCTCGATCGTCCACAGCAGCAGCAACAGCAGCAACAGCAGCAGCAGCAGCAAAAGAAAGAGAGATGGATTTAATAAGGCCGCTGATGATGATTACGTGCGAATTTTCGGCGCGCGCCGACGGCACTTTTTTCCCGGCTTTTCGTGAGCTTTTTTGTGTCTGTATAATATATGTGTATGTATCCGCGGTGCGGATGTCGATCGCCACCGAGGGATTTATCGGCGGACGTGTGTCTCTCTCTCTCTCTCTCTCTGTGTGTGTATTATACACACGGTTGACGAGATGCCGAGGTATATATACAGTTTGATTTAATGACGCCCATGAATCTTGGGGATTTAATGTACACCTGGCAAATTTTTTTAAATCTCCAATTCGCGTTTAATAAGTTTTCGGCTTTTTTGCTGCGCACATATACCAAGCGTTATTGAGCGGTTGTTAACAATTTTTATGGACTTATATGTACACGAACTTGACGCTGATCCTTGCGAACTGGACTTTCGGCGAATCGCCGTATGCATATATATAGATACTTCACAATATACACATATAGAGACAACGAATAATTTTCAACTCGATCTAAAAATGTTTGAAATTGTCTAAAGCGCCTTAAGCGTATCGCCCGATGCCTCTCGTTACACAGAATCAAATTGGCAACAGGCAATTTGGAAAAATCTCGTAGAAAAGAAAAAAAGAACGAAATCCTTATACGCAGGCCGACACGAGAAACGCGCCCTTCGAACAATTATCATTCCGGTAGTAAAAACTCTCGTCCGAGATGCCCGGTAGCCCCCCTTCGCTTGCATTTAAGCCAATGTACGAGGGAAGAAAAAAAGAGCCGCAGCAGTCCATAAGGCTTAAAAACCCAAGAAAAAGAGAAGTGGCCAGAAAGTTATACGTTTTCCTCCGTTCGAATCACTTTCGTGGATTTCAGAGAGCTGCACACCGCCTCTGCACATATATATATATATATATATATATACATATCTTTTGCGAAATAAAACGAGCTGCGCGCGCGGGGATAATGTTGGAATCGTTGTTGAGTCTGTCCGGCCGCCACTGTGCGCGTAGGTAATAAGCGTAATATTTTCTACGTAAAAGGCAGCGGCGAAGTACAAGGAGGCTCGAAGTGTTCGGCGCTCGCATCGAAAATCGACCGTATCCCCAATAGCCGCGCTCTGCTTTCCACGTCTCTGGTTTTACGAGCGTTAATTATCGGCGCGATGCCAAACTCTATATAGATATATATATTGTGACGCGGAGGCGCGCGCGCGCATAGCCCGTATATAGTTTACTCTCCTTCAGTGGAGGAGAAAGAAGCTTGGAGAGTTGAAAAAGAAAAAAGAAAATCATCCTTCTCTCCCATTCATAATACAGCTCTTTTCTCTCTTTCCGCTCGCGAGTCCCATAATATACGCCGGTGCAGCTACAGCAGCAGCAGCAGCGCTCGTAAAGTTCGCGGAGCGTGAGCGTTTGTCAGGTGCATTGTAGTCAGATTTACGATTCTTAACGGCAGTCTCGGCCTCACCCGAGCCGCTGCTGCCCCCACTCTTCCTTTTTTCTTTCTTAATCGATCCTTGGATTATCCTTTTCTCTGTTTTCTTTTTCTCGCTCAGAAGCTGAGAAGAGATGCTTGGAAAAACGGTCGTGTGAAGTCGCTTGGAGATTTGAATGAGCAATTATTATGCGGTAGCTGAGCGATCGCGCCTGGTACTTGTATAATGAGTTTATAGGGAAATTTTCGCAGCTTCGATGGCCGCGGTTTATGCTCTATATCTGTATTTCCACGCAGTAAGCGAGGTATGCGCCGCTGGATCGTTAGGAGAAACTAAAACGAATTATATGGACTCTTGTATTATTATACTCTATATACAGTTTCTTTTCTTTTCTTTTCTTTTCCTTTTTTTTTTTTTTTTTGGTTAATGAGCATCGTTAACAAGTCTGCTTTTTAAGTATTCGGAAATTTTCATGTAAGAATATTATGCATATATCGCAGGATAATTATGTATATTGGAATACATTATGGGTATATAGAATATTTCCCCTCCCCCAATCTTCTTTCTATTATATCCTTGGATCAAACAATTAACGTAACGATTAAGTGTAGCGGATACCGAATTAGTCAGCAAGCCCTATTGAAATGTATATATGTACATTAAAACGAGGCTAATCGCGGCTTCTGATCGCGACTATTATAAGAAATTTCAGTTTGCTCGGCTCTCTTATAAATATACCACCGCGACGAGTCCTATAGGGCCTTTAATTGTACATCTCCATCATTAGCGATGTTTTAATCGCGCAAAATTAATGGACACCCCGGCGCAAACGAAACGTCATTATTATCCAGTTTATGCGTTTTACAAAAATCAGCCAGAGATTCATTGTAAAATAAAATGACGGCATATATATCATCGTATCCAACGTGTGAATAGATAACGAGACACTTTTGATCGAGGGTATATGAATTCGTGCTTATTATATATTCCCCGCGAAGAAAGAAATTAGATATAAATATCGGCCTTTCGAAGCGAAATAAAGTCTCGACCGTGAATACCGTGAAATGGCTCGACCTGTAATTTTCTCGATCATCAGCTTGAAATTGACAAGCCCTCATTATTGCATATCTTATATGCCCAATGCATAAAGGATGATCCCGCGAGCTCAAGCTAATTTTGTTATACGTCCTCCTTTTATCATATCCTACTTTGTCGATCAGAAAGCCGAGAGCTACTGGTTTAAATTCGCAAACAATGTTTTCAGCTGTTAGGGGAATCCGTATACTTGTACACGCACTTACACCGACATTTGCAGTTTCTTGCTATTTTCCTTTAATATTCTATCAAAAGTTTTCTCCGTCGTATTCTATGAACGTACTGGCAAATCTTCCGCTCATTCTGTGTAATAAAAATAAAAAAATAGTACACGTAAAATTTTATTTTGCCAATCGGTACAGCGGATCAGTTCATATGAAAAATCGTATGTAGTTTTAAATTACTGCAGGTTTTCGAAAAACGACACCAGTATCAGAGTCTTTCGAAACAACATAAACTGTTAGTAAAGGATTAGGAAGGCCTTTAAAAATTAAGAAAAATATCGCAAAATAAATTGCCACGTTAAACGTACTTTATGTATAAATGACGGCGTATAAAATATTTAATTTAAATGTAACGAATAACAAATCTAGAAAATCTGCCCGACCGAATAAATCCAAGTAAATCATCCACAGCGTATTAGAATTTTAATATAATAATCTCGTATCCGCAGACATAGACTTATTGTGACTGTTGTTCGCGGAGTATATATCAAAGCTCATTACAATTCCGTATGAATACGGCATAGCCCCATTGAAAATTAAAAGACTGCCGGCCGTTATACACATCAACTACCGAGGATTGTAATCAAAGCTAATTTCGAGTGAGAGAGAGAGAGAGAGAGAATAAGGAAACTCGACTACGACGACGACGACGACGACAGCGCGGTAAAAAGTGAGAAAAAGGTCGGGGCGCGCGATGCGGTCGCGGGGCTTTTCGCGTTTAAATTACTAATGGCCATATGTGATAAACGGCGCTGCACGCGAACCACGAGAGGAAAGAACTGCTGCCGCAGCGAGGGAGAAGGAGGCGAATTGCCACCCCTGAATCATCGCCAATCGCGAGCGAGACGGATCTCCCCCCTCGTGTGCCAATGCAGTCTGCACTCTCTTGTTTCTTTTTATTTTCACATTCTATATTATCTCGTTTCGCGATAGAGCTCCCTTTTACATTTTTTACACCCGCTCAACGTTTCCCTAATCTATTATGGCGTATGATAAACGGTGTGAGAGATGATGTACCTTCCAATCGTGTATGTATATATGGTTTGTAGCGATCGACCTGAGGGTAATGTACATTAAACGATGGATCGTTGAAAATTGGGCGTTTTAACGGAAATTCCGAGGACAATTTGTATATATTCGCGCGAGTACTTAATACGCGACCTACTTGCGGGACGAAGAAAGCGACACTCGATCTCGTGAATTTTAATCACTATGATGGTTATAGGTTTTTAATGTTGGCAAATATGGGAGAGAGAGAGAGAGCCCTGTCATTGATGCTTCGGGCCGCAAACATTTTTGGTATAATAAAAGTTGCTGTGTGTAAAAAATTTTCGAGGACATCGAAGAGAGAATATATAGGATTAATTTTTGCTTGAATTTTTGGGGTCCATTCATTTTGAAATTAAGCTCGCCGTGATTATTGGTTAAAGGTATAATAAATTCCTTTTGACCGTATTGATATACCGAAGTCCAGTTTCTATATTAACTGTTGATTATCAATTTCTTTCCGAGTTCTTTCACTGACAATGTTTACTTTGGACTGTCAATACCGATTTTGATCGATGTAGGATAATGAGAAAGTATTTTAGATGTCGCAGACTTTTTGCATATACCTTATGATTGATTTATGTATTTTCATCTTTTTACGTTAACCAACTTACTCTTCTGCATAGATAGACTTTTTTATTAACACGACAATTTCATAACTCATTTATATTTGCAGGACTGACCGACCCGTCAACTTGTGATTGCCGCGTATATAAATTGAAAGACTTGGGGAAATATACAAATGTTGCGCGACCAGAGAACGAAAATCACCAAAATTCACCCCTCGGAAGAATGCAAAAATATAAAAGAGACCCGATCAGTGTGCGTCATTGACCGCATATATGCACTCGTCGCTACGCCACTTTCCTCTTGCGGCACATATACATTATAAATACATTATATAATATGTCTGTGTGTGTGTGTGTGTGTGTGTGTACCTGCATGTACGCATACACATACAGAGAATAAGTCTCGAACGCGCCGAAGGAAAAAGAGAGAGAGAAGGTTTCGCGCGACAAGCTATTGTGGAAAGAGGGTCTCAAATGAATATCGCTGAAATATGAATGAGCCCGACGTCTGGGACGCGCGCGCCTACCAACGCGACCTTACACACACACACACACACACACGCACATACGCACGCATACACTTTTCTTCGCTTTACGTTTGTGTGTGTGTGTAGTGTGTATATATCGGGCGGACGCGGTGAGAAAATTGAGGGGCGTGTTTCGAAAAAGCGAAAAACGGACATCGAAGCCGATGTGTGCGAAGTATATGGACAAGAGTGCGCGCGTGTGTGTGTGAGAGATAGAGAGACAGGGTATGGAAACGCAGGGGAGGACTAGGCTACTTCGCTTTATCGACATTTCCATTTCTTAAAGCTCTCTTGCGCGAAATTCCCCCGTTTCGCCTTGTTTGTAAGACTTCGGAAAGCACATAATATATGTATATGTAGGCGTGTGTGCGTGGAGGCCTCGAGGTTCTTCGCGATTCAAACTCTACGTATAGCTTTCTTTTCTTCTTCGTTTCTTTTTGATCGCGGTCACTGACAGGATACGACATTGGGTATGGGGAATTATTGAATTGATCCCTCATTTTTGCGTGTCTAGATTGTTGAATATGTCTACGCGGTAAGTTCGATGTAAAAGTTGTTTCACTTTTTTTTTTATGTAATTTTCCGTTTTATATTCTTGTGGTTAACTTATTTAAATGCTGTATAAGTATGGAAATTTATGAAAATGTCTGTTAGAAAAAGTACTTAGATTACAAAAACGATATTGATTGATGTGCGTAAATGTTTTCAAAGAATACCGGATTAAATAGTTGGATTACTTATTCTCTTGCATAAGAATACAGATCATTGATCAATTGAAACTTTTCAAGATCTTTGATTCGATGTCGCAACACATTCGGTAACACCTGACACGTAGTATATCATACAATCATTTCTATTAACTCGCCCATAAGCAATGAATGCACAGGTGGTTACACTGTAAAATCTCACACAGACCAGAATATCAAGCTCGAATCGGAGAAGCCTGCACTCAACACGCCCAATTCCTCGTTTCCTTTTAAGCACACATATATGCAATTAAAAGACTAATAATATGAAACCCTTGGTCTCTGTTCCAGAAAGACAAGATAAACTCGCTCGAAATACGCGTGTTCCGCATATTGTATAATATATATGTATAATTCAAGCTCACTATGGGGAAGGGGAAGCTTGAATAACTCGCACCGCGTATACTTGGCCGGCGTGTAATACCGAAAAGTGTATAAAAAAGAAGTTTTAAATGCGCCCGCGAGCGACTTGCGCAGATCATCACGCCCTAAAAATAGTCGACAGCCCATTCATTAGCTCTCGCGTCCCGAACCCGCGAAGATGAAGTAGCAGAAACATGCGGTAAGAGCGGATATTCCATTGGTTTCCAATGCGTGTTCCCGATGCATCGTGTACTACAATTTTCGAACACATGGGATTTGTTTTCTGCCCGAACTCTCGTGCTTATACGGTCTCGTTTATTCGCTAATTGATTCGCTCTTATGTATATAGCAAATGAGCGGCAGCTATACATAAGCATCACTTCATTCTAAGCCTGCAATCAAACACACGTATAGATAGATTGATCATTTCTTAAAGTCACGCATCGAATACATATATTCGACTTTGACAATGGATACACCGGAGCGAGGAGAACGATTCGGTGTGTATCTATGCATATAGGGTGACGTCAGAAGACGTATGACGATCGGCCCGGGGTCCTTTATAGACATAAATTACTTACCCGGTGCAGCTCCAATCCGTGGCGACCCGCGTGCAAAAATCCACCTCTCGCGGCATTAAATATATGTGTGCGCAGCCGATGTAATGGGGAGATAAGGCCGAAGAGGAGACCATCGGAGTGCGCCTGCACCTGTGTGATACAGAGGGAGAAGGATGAGGTGATCGAGAGGCACTTTTGCACGCGCGCGCCGCCTTATATATACACACACCTACCAAAACGAGAGGCTATATATACTTTTTGGACAGGCTTACTCGCGAGGACTTTGATTCGAGATGAGAAGGACGCGAGACTCGATAAGGGATTATGCTCGCCTTATATATATATAAGTGATTCGCGAGAGCGAAGGAATCTGGCACGACGTGATTTTTCTTCCGTAGTATATTTAGCAGCTTAGCGGAGTTGACGGATGGGTATGTGCAGCGCGGTCTTAATTAGTAGCGATCATCAAGAGCGAAATTTGTTTTGAGACTGGTTTTTGGATTTATCCTTTTTTTTTTTTGCTTTTGTCAACTTCATTAATCAGAGAGTGAGTGAGTTTGGCGATGATAGCACTTTCACACCTGCGGGATTTTCGGACAAATGAGGTTTGAGAAATGTCTGTGGTGACGAGACCGGTTAATGATGTTATATTGATCGATGAATTTGTTTTTAAATAAATTAGGTTCGGAGTCGCAGCGCGAGCTTTCGTTAATTTATTATATTTCCATGCTTACGGTATGTTTCATAAATAAAATAGCACGGCCCGGTATTTGATATCGTTTATCCCTTATTCTTTTTTTTTTTTGTTGCGAGAGGAGGCTCTCGACTTGAGAAAATAGTGGGGTCGCATCGCAAGCCCTGATGAAGTTACCAGCTTCTTCATGCATGAATTAATGTTTCTGGGCGAAATAATTACACTCCCCACCTCTGATTTTTAAACGACCCGCGCGCGGACTACCAAATAAGATGAATGCAATTTAAAGTTCACTAGCTCGTATACCCACCATATTTATACAGATTGTAATGATACGTTTTTCAGCGTGGTTACAGTATATATGAAACACGACGCTCGAGAGCGTTGACCGGCTACTGCCAAAAACCAACGAAAAAAGGACGATTTATTTAGAGACGAAACTCGGTCGAGAGTATTGCAAAAAAGTTAATACTCTCCGAACTTTATACATCTTTATTTTGAAATCTGCCTCTATACATGTATATATGTCATATACGAAATTTTGCAAATGAAAGAGTCGTTTTCGCAGGATGTATATTGAGTAATGAGATGTGGTGCAAGCGTGCGAGATTGACAGGCTGCTTTGGAGTGGCTCGAGACTACTTGGAGCTCGTAAAAACAAAAAAAACTGCACGGTAAAAATTGCACAGCAGCTGCATATCATAAACCGACTATGAGGGTTACTGCGGCATATACACACACATATATATATATAGAACACTTTAGCCGTGTACGTCACACACGAGCTAAAGTATTCGCGCACGGGAATTATTTACAATGTCCAGCTTGATGTTTGCGGAGGAATATTGCAAAGCACTCGAATCCTTTAAGTTTAAAGACAAACGAAAGTATTATACGTGGTACCAGGATTTAAAAGACTTAAATACGTATTTTTATTCAATAAGCAACTTCTTCTGTACTACAGACATATGAAAATTCAATGATTAATTACCTGCACCGATCTAAATATTCATATATTAATAAATACTGCGCACCTGAGGCAGAAACATCTTTATTACAAATTTCGAATTCACACGTTCAACTTCAAAGGCGATATAATAGAGACGTGAAGGTTTTGCAGCGTCACGATCCGCGGTGCAGAGTCGCACGCGGCATCCTTTGAAAACTGGTTTATATACGGTGTGACGTTACAAAGGGACTACAGTGCAAGGACTTAACCTTTGTAAGCTAAGCTCACTTTGAAAGGTCCAAAGAAGAGCTGCGAATTCTTTTATATCGTTATATTAGTCCCGAAGGATTCGTTCCGAAATATCTCATAAACCAAAGTGAAACCGACTGAAGGAAATATTAAAATTTAGATGCAATTCGATATCATATTTAATCAATTTTGATGTATATATGTTTATCAATCGGTCAATGAAATCTATCGATATCCACTCCGCAGCAGCACAGATTCATCGATTCAGCATCATCATCGCGCTTTTCTTATAGGCGCCGATAATAGCAGGTCCTTCTTTGATCTCCCTCCTCCTCCGCTCTCGTAAACGCATCGCAATACACGATATCCGACAGATTCAGTGCTCCTGCGCGGCACGACTCGTGTCCCATAAGGATTCGTGCTGCAGCACAGGAGGATATCGTCGAACGAACCACCCAAAGAAGAAGCAGCAGCAGCAGCAGCAGCACCTGTCCTTTTTCCTCCCTCTCTCTCTCTCTCTCTCTCTCTTTCCCTCTCTTTCGTACATACATATATATGCATACGCGCACAGGTTATATCCTTGGACTGCACAGCATAAGGGAGAGGTGCTGCTGGTGTCGGGAACTTTCTTCATTTATTACCTTCATTATCGTCTCTCTTTCTCTCTCTCTCTCTCTCTCCGACTCGCTGCGCAATAACTGCGCATGGCCGAGCCGCATCGATATGCTCCCGATAATGCGCGAGCTGAGCACTGCTGCGCTTCGCCCACCGGCCTCTCGTGCACCGTCCAACCGATTTCCCGCGCACTGTTAAAGAGACCGGCCGCACCGCCTTATTTTACACCCTTGCGCACACGCTTTATTATATACAAGGCCTGCGCGAGTTATAGATGTGTATATATATATATATAAGAGGGTTTTTTTACGAGGAAGGAAGAGCAGCGTTCGCGCGAGCTTGAATCATTATCTCGTACGAGTACTTGCTGGCTATAGTGTGTATACGCACTTTGAGGCGCGTGCCGTGGCGTTTTTTCACGCTATGCCGCGGCGACGGTGGCGGCTCTCTCGTTATATATGGTTATATATCGATGGACTGGGCGGCTTTCGCGGAACGAGCCGCGATTTTTTGTTTTTAAGCAGGCAAAGGGGTTTGGCAAAGGTGTTGAAGCGTAAAATTTGTGTATGCATTGTCACGGCTTTTTTGTCGATTTTTATGACTTTTGCGGAAGGTGTTTGTCGAACAGTTAATTTTTTTTTCTTCACTCGCTTATTGTTGTGCGCGTGAGATAATTTTATGTTTATTGGTGGACGTTTAATGGTTAACGATGAGTCTTTATCCACGTCACGCGTGTACCGATCTATTCACCAATGTTAATTAGAGCTCTTTTATAATGGATGATTTATATGTACATTGTAAACAGATCTGGAACCGCACCAATCTTATCTCTATGATACATGCACATGTAAAACTATTTACATATATATCCAACACTTTTCCAAGATTCCAAAAGAATATCCGTCCGATAAACTACGCTCGAAACCTAAAAAGAATTCATTACGATTTCAGATGCATTGTACGTACAACGTTTAGATATCCTTTAAAAGGCACCCAGCACAGTTTCTCGCGGCCCATCCGAGAACAATGCGTCCTAACAATGACTCTAATTTTCGTGTGTACGTAAACTACAGTCACAACAAAAGTACGCGTACGATGATGAATGTCGCATTAATTCGCCGTTTAGGAAATTTGAGGAATTCACCCTTGGAGATTTCTCGCATTATAGGGTAGGAAGATCGGGTCGACCTGCAGCGGTCATTCTTAAGAAAACCCGTCAACCTGTCTCTCTCTCTCTCTCTCTCTCTCTCTCTCGCTCTCTTGGTCCTGCGTACATTTATTCACAAAGGACTCGGGCGAGCGAGAAGAGATCTCCTTTGACCTGCCACGCATATACGCATTGTTCGCGCGACTCTCGACTGCATAATCCGCTTGAAAATTTTCTGCCGCTCCGAGTTTAGCCCACTTCAAGTCCTTTCTCTCTAATGTCCCTCTCTCTCTCTGTCTCTCGTCTCGTTCTCTGACTTTTAAATGAAAAAAAAAAAAAAGTTGCTTATACTTAAGAGTGAAAATCTTTTCTAGTTCTATGGGGTTCGCGTGGCTTGAGACGACGTTTTCACGCGTTTTCTCACAGTTACTCATTTTCTGAATTTTTCGTAAGATTAGTTACGCCGCCTGGGCAGCAGCTCTGGACCTCGGAATTTATCATTTGAATCGATCGAAATACTTATGCGAGAGACTTTTTAAACACAGGTAAGTATTGTTGCCAAACAAATGGTATCAAATTATAAAGTATCGATTTTATACAGAATTGATATGTAAATAGATTTATTATATATGCTTCACGCATGAATCTACAATTCCGTAAATCTCTTACAATTTTCAAAACATTACATTACATTCGCGTATACTGCTGTGTAAATAAAAATGAAAAAAGCCAAAAGATTCACCTGCGTCACAGACGAACTTGAAAAATTCAAGTATTACAGAACATTTTATATAAATAGCACGACCTTGGGATGCGCATATCATTGTTGGAGAAGCAATTTTGTTTCTCGCACGAAAAATTTCGTATTATTATCATGACAATAAACACGTGGTGCGTATACATCAATTTTTCTTTTCGTCAATCGGAGTGATTTTCCTGTCCTCGTGTATATGCACAAAATACCTAATACGCACACACCTTCGTCGTACAATCTTGAGTTATATATATCATCTCTCGAGGTGCCTCTCACTCCTCCCTCGCCTCATTAACATACATAGACATGGTTTGCCTTCGTTTTTCTTCTCATTCAAAACACACACACACACACAGAGAGAGGCCCGTACTCTTTTTGTTATCGCCCGTCACAATACACATCGCGCAAACAATGAGAAATCCAAAAGCTGCCAAACGCTTGTATTATAGACTCTTCTTTTCCCGTGGAAAACAGATCTTCGTGCTTTTCTTATGCGCTATTTAACCAGCCGAATTAATGTTTTCTCTTCTGAATAAAAAAAAAAAGCGGAGAAAAACAGGTGTGTATATGTGCGTGTTTGGATATACGAATCACACGCGCAGGTATCTTCCTCAAAAGAGAAGAAACTCACTTGTTCACACAGAATCACTCGCGCTGTATGAAGCGAGAGAGAGAGAGAGAGAGAGAGAGAGAGAGAGAGAGAGAGAGAGAGAGAGAGAAGAGTTTACGAGACGAGAAGGCGCGCGCGTTGCACTACACCGTATAAAGCCAATAGAAATTCTATGCATATTTCATCGGGCTCTCGAACGACAGGCGCGCGGGTGTATGTATATGTAAGTATTATAAGAGGGCTTTCGTATGTTTAAAATTGCAGAGTGCCGCTGCATTACAAAGAGCCCCCCGCGCGCGATGTCGTTTATTAGTCTTTATAGGAAAATGTCGCTCTTTCTCGTCTCTCTGTGTTTGCGTGTGTGTGCGGCAATTTCAATGGGGATATTTACAGTTTTCAGTTTAATTCGCGCCACTATGCGACGATAAGAAAATTACAAACCGCGCATTTAACGGGTTTAGCGTTTGTATTATTATTTCTCATTAAAGGGGAATATAAAGACGAAGTCTTGGGGAAATAGTTATTATGTGTGAAATCGAACGAGTAATTTTTCTCTCCTTTTTCATTTCAATGGACAATTATTATCGGTGCTTAGATAACGTTTAAATGTGCCTCTTTACTTGACATTTTTTTATTCTTCTTTTTTTCCAAACTATATTTAATTGAATCGTGGGAAGTTATTGTGTACGGTAATTGGATCGTGACGTCGCATATTAAATATTTAGCGATTAAATATGATATCGAATTTTAAAAAACATATTTATTGAAGATATATACGATACAATATTTCTATCAGTCATAACTTTTAATTTGATAATTCAAATATTGATTTATATATACATCGATCGCGTTGTTTTTGTACTTTCACCTTATTAGGTCGGTAATAAAACAATTGTTCTAAATCATGCTTATAAGCTTTATGAAAGGAAAAGCTTGTTGTTGGAATAAAACTGTAATATAATTAATAATTTGTAATATTACCAGACATGTCAACTTATACTCAATAATAGTACTTAGGATCGAATATCTTTCTAATATAAATTATATATAAGTACACTATAATCTTTGTAAAAATTGCTATCAATTGCAAAATACCTACTTTAGTTTGACAACATAATATATATGTTTTGATTAATATATATGATTTCTACCAATAAAGTTTCATGTGAATCTATCAAAATTTTCATAAAAATCAACTGATTTTTAAATTTTTAAATCAAACTTTTTGAAAAGGACTTGCAACGTATCGAAAACTTTCCCAAAATTACTCTAGAAAAAATAACATCGAACTTTCATATCGCAAAGCGACCTCCCCGCAAGACCCACTCACTGCACCCGCATATAAGAACTATTCAACCCCGATAATAATCAATCCCCCGGCCAAAGGAAAAATTATATTTGAACATACGCATTAGTCGACAAATCGTTTTATTTTACGGTATCGCATTTAAGTCCAGCGTAATAAAGCTGTAACACGAGAGAGAGAGAGAGAGAGAGAGAGAGAGAGAGAGAGAGAAAGAGAGGGAGCAATCTGAAAAACTACCGCGCGAGACTTTAATGAAATATATTTCGTGCGTATATATAAAAGCCCCCGGAACCCGAGGCAAAGGAGCGCGGACGACGAGCCCCTCCGGTTCTCGCAACCCAACTGTTGCAAGGTGAAGCAGATATAATAAAAAAAAACAGGAATAAGAGGCGCGAGAGAGGAAGAGGAAGAGGAGAGAGAGAGAGAGACGAATGAAGTGGAGAGGCAGCCGCACGCGCCTCCGCGAAGATAATCTCATATTAAAGCTGCCTTTTTATGGCTCTAATTAATACACCGGACCCCGGTATATACGGCCCCGCATGTGTGGATAATGCGAGGAAGAAGATGCGTTCTCTGCCGAGGCCTTTATAGTACATATATATATATGTAATGCGCGTGTATAGTAGAGGCTGTTTAATAAGATAGAGAGATGCATCATTAGGATTTTGATAAAAGCTCGTCCTCTCTCCCTCTTTCGTCGAACATGATTTATGTACCCTTTTAAATCGGATATTTCGTATAGTTAATTGGGTTGATGATTTTTTTGTAATATTTGCTAGTCAACACATATACAAATCTATTAAGTCGTATAGAATTGTTACTTCCGTAAAGAAACAGCGACTTGTCCTGAAAAATAATAAATATTAATCTTTATTCTTATAAAGTTCGCAATTATGTGCGTGTGCAAATTTTCAAACCTTCTTTTTTCGTTTATTACAAATACTTCGCAAGTGGCAATATTTGTTTAACATAAGTAATAACTGGAAGTTTCAATTTAAAAAAAAAACGAAATCATATACGCGGCGACTCATGGGACGATTAAAGCGTTTGCATATATATGTTTACTTTGCAAGTAATAATAGCCACGATATATAGTCGCTCCATTCCCTTTTTTTTTCTCAATGTTTGCTCTCCAGTCGCCATCTTGGATTCGGCTCGATAAAAAAAAAATGAAAAAAAAAACAAGTGTTTATTTGCCATTAACCCAAGTTTTGACGAGTTAAAGCACGAGTTCGCGTGTGCCCTTATATACATGTATATATATATATCGCACGACAATGGAAAGGTGAGTCAACAGTCGTGATGAACCCACCAGACTTTCACGAAGTTTTTGTTTTCCTTGGGACGATTTGAACGATGTACTAATTGCCGCGCTCGAAGCTTATAAGGACACACACAACGCACACATGTTATATACATTTTCCAAATGGCGCGTCGAGAGAGCTGTTTTAGATTATTCCAATCGATAATCTTAAAAATTGAATCTTGTATACCGACCTCCAGGCCCTCTTAGGTGCGCGTGAATTTTTTATCGGCCGTTCCTTTTGTTAATAATTAATGACCGCTCAATGTGCTCACCGAACTTTTCATATATATAAGTTTTGTGTGTAGGAGGGTAAACTATATTCTTTTGTTTCACCTAGACAGTATATACTATGTGATACCGCGAGGAAAATAAATCATTAATACCAGAAACATCGTATATATACATAGTAAATCCATGTTCTCGCATATGAAACTTTCTTTTTATGCTCGTCCTTCGTTTTTCGGGACGTCGATAAAAATAGATTGCAACTGTGCGCTGCAGTGCACTAATGATTATTTTGCACTCGAGCGAATCGTTGAGACATTTCCATGACACTTTTTTTTTTATTCAATTTCATTAGTACGATTTGTTCCTATACCGTGTCTTTTTATCTTTTTAGTTGATCAAATAATAAAAAATTGATATTACGTGGCAGTTGGTCGATCAGTCGGTTAATACCGAGCATAATTTACCATCGTTTCCATTTTCAACATATATTCTTTCATTACAGAAAAAAAGTTTTTTGGAGCTTTCGGTGTACCAAGTCTTCTGACAATTCCTTATAATACATAAATATGCCTGCAGGATCTTTAATTAAATACATACATATACGAACTTTTCTCACTCTCTCATCAGTTAATCTCTATATTCTGTGATATACATAAAATAAAATATGTATATATAGTAATATAACGCCGATATAAAGAAACATACTTTTGTCCCACAACTTATCATTCCTTCCCGGGGTATCTTAATCAGCGAGTGTTTTAATTGGCTTAGCATTCTTATTAAGGGATCATTAAGTCGTTGATCTGCATAATTGGGCAGCTGGTACCAATTCGAATATCCCCTTATATATAATAACGGCACAATATCTCTCTTCTTCTCAATTAAAATGCTTTTCTTTAATTTTCAATCTTACTTTTAGCCCAACCAACTGCAGTAGCTTTCATCGTTCAAAGTATCCACGATAAACATTGAATATACAGGCAGCATAAAAACATCCCCCCGAACAACAACATCGATACAATCGATAATATATTAAATTTATTGCACTCGGCAATGTAGCTGAAACAATGATCGCACCGCCGCGAATAAATAACTAACGTAGCGTCGCGCACCGCCTCATTAGATTTTCTCCCATTCGATTCCCTCCGGCGATGTCCCTCAATAATTTGCATTATACACGCGGCCGCCTGCACTCGCCAAAAGAAGCTCGTTTATGAATAATAAAGCTGCGCGAGCATCAGGGC
Organism: Megastigmus dorsalis; assembly: GCA_900490025.1. Lineage (NCBI taxonomy): Eukaryota > Metazoa > Arthropoda > Insecta > Hymenoptera > Megastigmidae > Megastigmus > Megastigmus dorsalis. The sequence continues at coordinate 13,403 of UELU01138575.1, read as the reverse complement.
AAAATGCAAAATTACATTCTAATCTAGAAATGCTGCACTCAGCGATCTGGATGTATATATATGTATATAATCGTGAAATCTTTATACGAGCGTATATATAGCGTAATTCCAGCGCTTCCAGCATGATTGGAAAGCACAGTCACGTGGAGTTGGGGGGAGAGAAGCTTTATTAATATCGCGAGAGAGCGAAGGCGAATCAAATAAATGCGCGTGCCGCGGCCATAGCACAACACACTCCGATCGCTTATCGGACCTTTATTAATTTTCTTAATGGGCTTGGAAGTGTTATGTCGGTGGTAGGAGGAGGCGCATCGCGACTGACAGATTGTGTAAAGCGGCTCTCTTTCTCTCTTGACCATCGGATGACGCGGTTCAATCCGTTATTTTTTCTTTACCCCTCTGCATTGCGCGAAGTTACGTTGAACTGGCGTACGTCGATAAAAAATTCGAGGATTTATACGTTGATTACCCGATTTTCGTGAATTTATAGTTGATCTATGTATTGAAGCATATACCAAATAACGCAGCTGAATAAAAACATTAGAACATTTTTAATTTCATCAACAGGAATAATTAGTCAAACCACAAATTCGATCGAATGCATTTCAAAGTTACTATTGCTTATACGTGTAATGTTTCTTATAGAAAAACTCAATTATTTAATATTAAGAATGAAACTTTTAAGAAAATTAAACATTTTCTAGTCAAAAAAAGAAAAAAGACACTCGTACGCTACAAAATATATATATATATATGAGCGCAGCGCAACGGGACTGTTTTAAAATTGTCACCGAGCGCGATGCTTTTTTTACCCGACATTATATCTTCGTCTTCGTTTTCTTTCTTCTTCGTACCCTTATATTTCTATCTCTCTCATCCCTCCAAGCATAAGCACGTCGACAGGTGTTTACATTAGATCGGGAACTCTGGTATATAAGGTTTTATATTACGCTCGCCTTTTGCTGCCCCCGCGAGTTCTAACGGCGGCCAACGACTATAACGCGCGCCGAAGGGGTTTTAATCATCCTAGATTGTGCGGATGGATTAGCGCGAAAGGCCGACTAGAGCCATTTTTTCGCCTTTAATAATAAATTGATTCGACGTCCGTTTCCAGGCGCGGGCTTTCGAGTCCACCCGTTAATCGACTTACGTGGTATATAATACAGAATGTACATAAGCGAGAATTGTGTGTGTGTGTGTGTGTGTGTGTTGGTCATTGCTGAGGAATTACATCAAGAATTTAGTAGGCTTTCGTTTGGATTGTGCGCTCGGGGATTCGGAAACTCCCGCGCGCCGAATGATTTTGTTTTGGATTTGTGCTTAATTATCGTTATTGCTTTGGACACGAGTGACCCTTTTATGATTGGGGGGTCGACAAAGATTTTTTGGACGATGCGACGTGGGAGTTTTAATTCTTATGAAAACTTAATGGGTTAGTCGTCGTACATACCTGTAATGGTTTTTTCTATACAGGTAAAAAGCCTTTATGCTACATTGGCTTTTTTAAGGACTATATATATAAAACTAATTTGTAATTTTTGTAATTCCACAATATTGATCATTATATTTTATAACATTATTGGCCAAATCTAAAAAATTTCTTTCGGTAAATTATTTTGGCCTTATACATTCTATTCACTCCTATCGCGAATCGTATCAAGGGGAAAATCTGGGAATGCATTAATTCAAATAGTATGTTTGAAACAATGTACTTGAAGTAATTAGATTAGTTTATAATGAGACAAATATGTTTAATAAATCTAATACATAATAGGAGATGTAAAAATATATTGCCAAAGATTTAAATCATAGGAATCTTATAATAGCTCTAAAGAATATTTTATATAAATTAAAAAATGTACGTTATATGCTATCTATCTGTCTAAATGGAAAACATCAGAAAAATTCTTTTACCGCAGATAGATCATAAATATATGTACTCCACGCGCTGATGGTTATACGTACTCACGACTGCAGATAACGTACCTTCTGTAGATGAAGTAGATTTCACGAATTTTGGGTAGAATATTTATTTTGTCACTAAAATCAAATACAAAAATGTTAAAAATTTTCATATTATTGAATTTATGTAAAATTAAGTATTTATAAGTATATTGTTTTACAATAAACTATTACTTACAAACGTGAAAAAAATATTTTTAGCATATAATAAGTAAAGAATGAATATAATTATCAAAAAATAGAGGATATTCAATGCATACTAATACTGCATTTGTAACAGTTCCTCATTACTTCAAAATATTTATCTTTATTCACAACGAGCGAGCGATAAATTAAAACGTCTTAAAGCAAATAATCCACAAATAAAAACGCAAATAAAAATCTCGTGTAGGCATTATTAGCAGTGCCCACCGTTAGTAGCTCCATGGCTCCAAGCTCCAACCGAGAGGGAAATTTGAGATTCGTAAAAAAGCACGAAAAAAACTAGTGTGAAAAAATAGTTTTTATGCATTCATAATTTCAATTAAATTAAAAGCAACAGTGTTACTATGGCAGAATTAATTATTTGCAATTATTTATTGGCTAAATTAATTTCAATAATCAAGAGGTGCTGTACTCGATACCACTTCGAATTAGGAGTAAAATAACATATACAGTAAAATTATTAAAGAAATACATTTTAATTTAAGAGTAAAGTTAACAGTGATTAACGTTAAAAAAGTGATTTATAAATAGTTGATCTGTTTTATCCCGTGCGCGGTAGCATTGCATTTTTATACATATATGTAGTCGGGACTCGTTACTGGCATCTGGCTTCACGATAGTATCGTTGGGGATCGAGGATTTCACAACTGCACCACTTAGACAACTTCAGAGTGTACAATACAAAAGTATATATCTATATATATGAAAGTAT
>UELU01138574.1:56350-93988 GCA_900490025.1 Megastigmus dorsalis | reverse complement strand
ACACACACACACACACACACACACTCCCACTCACACCCACATATACAACCCAACACGCACAGAGAGAGAGAGAGAGAGAGAGGGGGGGGCGGGGGGGGAGGTAGCAGAGGAGGCGCACGCACACATCTGTCTCCGCGTCGGCGAGTGGGAGGCAGCAGGCAGCGGACGAGCGGCTGCGTGCTCAAGGGCTGGTGCGGCGGCGCTCGCGCAATGCTAGTCCCTCGGCTATCCTTGAAGCGAGCGGAGGCGCGCGCGACGAGAGCCAAAACCGGGTTGCGAGCGCCGCGGCGACTCTGTCGCTCTCTCTCCCTCTCTCTCTCTCTCTCTCGCCCGAATCGCTCTCCTCTTTTGGCGCGTACATCCAAAGCGGAGCGAGCACCGATACAGCGAATATATATATATACAGAGAGAGAGCAGCCAGAGAAGGAGGAGAAGAGGGAGAGAAAGAAAGGGAACATAGGAGGCAGGAAGAGTGCGCCGTCAGACGTTCCCCGATCCTCCTCGGGTACCGCACCGCGAGCTATCCGCGTTATAGCCTACTGCCACCCGACGGAGAGCGAGAGAGAGAAAGAGAGTAATTAAGGAATATCGCGCCTTTCAACCCCCACCCCTTTTTCCATCTCTCTACAACACCACCCCCACCCACCCATCCACTTTTTAACGCGACCCACTCCGATCCTCATATCGATGCACATACGTGTGCACACGTGTATCGCTGTATAGAGCCGTGACATTGAATTTTCGTGCGCCCCCCTCGGCTCTTTCTTCTCTCGGTATCTCTCGCAGCCAATTGCGATGATCGCGGAATGTGATTAAGCCGACGGTGCGATCCTTGCTGTATAGGTGCTAATCGAGTCAGGCGGCTTATAGAAGAGGACTAAAGTCGTTACCACGGCGGTATATAGTACAGTTCCGAGCGTGAGCGCGTGTCGCGCGCGTGTGTGTGTATGGGTGTCATATAAGTCGACAGCTCGGCAGCCAACCCAAGTGGGCGAAAGATAAACACTCGGTGTCCGCCACAACCGTCGCCGTCTGCCGTTGTCATCGCCCGTCGTTGTCGTCGTCGTCGACGTCGGTTCTAGTCCTCGTCGCACTTCCTCACACACTTGGCTACGAGAGGAGCACGAGAGTGTAGGTTCGATCGGTTCAAGAGAGGCCCGCGGAGCTGCTGTAAAAGGGGTGGTGGTGACCCAGTGAGTGTATCGGTGCTTATACGATTTTTTGTTGTTGTTGTTGTTTGGCGCCCAACGAAAGAGAACGATATATAGGTGATCAATGGTGCAGCGCCGTTCGGTCCAGCATTGGATGACTCTGTTGTTGTCGTCGAAGACGATGTGTGTGTCGAGGTGTGGATAGATTGGGTCAATCGGGGAAAACAGTGCTCTAAAACACGTATAGTTTCGTCGGACACTGATCCAGCTGTATAGTTTCGTTTTCGTATAGTGAACGAAGATATCGAGTGTGAAATTTCAGTGATCTTTTTATTTTCGCGCGCTCGCAAGGATAGAGAGCGAGAAAGAGAGTCAGTGATTCGCGGGAGCACAATGTAAGATATTTATGTAAGCCTCGGTGTGCCGGTGAGTGTGTGTGTGCGAGTTATAACTAGGAGTGATGGGAGTGCTCGAGTTTTCGCAACTGGCCGGGCAGTACCGTGATTGCAAATTCAAATGAAAATGAAAAGGAAGAAACAAGTCTGAGCGAAAATACAAGAGAGTGTCTGCATAATTTATGATAATTATTCATCCGCGGTACATCCCAGGGAAGAAAAGGGAATATGATGAATATCATTAATGTGATCCGGCTCGATTGCTGGCGAGGCCAATAAAAATCAAAGGGAAGGAAAAAAGGGCCAGAGTGCTCCACCTCCTAGCCGGCACACGCTACCCCCGTTTTTATTTTACTTTTCTTCCTCTCTCTCTCGCCCCCCTTTTGCCCCCTCGTCCTTCTCCTCTCCTCTCATCCTCGGCTGGTTGAGCGGTTATCTCCCATGGAATGTGCGGCTGACGAGGAAGAGGTGAGATCCTCGTTTACGGACAGCCGAGCAACGAGAAGGAGACAAAGTGCCAGCAGCGAGAGCAGCACCAGCACCACCAGCAGTAGCAGCAGCAGCAGCAGCATCAGCAGTAGTAGTAGTAGCGGTAGTAGTAGTAGTAGCCTCGAGACAAGCCGTCGATAATTCTATTAAGAGGCCAACTTGCCGCCGTGTTAAGCCCGTCGGGATTTTTCAAGAGCCAATCCAGCGAAGCATCGGAATTGCACCCCTCCTTATTTATACGGGATAGGAGGCAGCTGGGGTATTAGCGAGGGCCGCCTGCGTGAGTTTCGACTTCGAGCCCCGAGCAAGTTCTCGAGTTTTCGGTGAAGTGGATCTTGGAGGTGTGGAGAAAAGACGAGAGAGCTCCTCTCTTTTTTGCTGTACATCCGCGTCGACGCCTCGTCTATACGTATACATATATATAGACACCCATCTATACCAAAGGTATACACGTACACAGGCGGCGTGAGAGGGAGAGAGAGAGAGCAGAGGACGAAGAACTCGTGGTTCCCGCAGCAAACTTTGGATGATAAATCGTCTTTCGGGCTCACCTCCTGCAGCAGGCAATCCCAGTTGGTTGCCTCTCCTTTTTTGCTGTATTCCCGTTGGCCCGATCGGCATCCGCGCGAGAGTGTTCCGGCGAATTTAATTAGTGGCGCGCGCCCTGGTACCACTTGCCCGTGAGAAGAATTTATACCTCGCTGATAAAGGAACCAAAAAAAAAAGGGGGGAGAGAGAGGTAGATAGCCCGTGGAAAATCAGTGCGAAATGGCGCGATGAGTAATGGCCACTGGTTGGTGTATGCGAAAAATTGGTGGTAACAGGTGCGCGAGGACCGGTCGATGCTAACACCAGGTCACCCAGTCCTTGATTTCGCCGCGTTCGCGGCTGGCTTTTTAATGGGAATGGGAACTGCTGCAGCGATGATTCGAAGACAAATGAGAACGTGAACATTCACACGTACATAGTGAGAGAAGAGAGAAGAGAGGAGAGGTGCAGCGCGCGAGCCTGCTGTTTGGTATTTCGGAGCGATCCGTATAAGGAGAGAAATATCGCCCCGGGACGCGCGCGATACAGGAAAATCGTACGCAGTCAGGCGAGTATTTGTGAACAAAGCACCAGCAGCAGGAGCAGAAGTCAATTAATTCCCCGGGGGTATAGGTTGCTGAATGAGCCAGCAACTGAAGGAGCTCGGCGACAGGATGAGCGCGAGATAGTAACGGGATATGTGAGGAAACCGCCAGCATCGGAGGAAAAGCGATGTCTACTACTTTTTCCATCCTCTTCTGTCTTATGATTTATTTTGGTGAGCGAGCCTATATATAACACCTATATACACACATACACACACTGCATACACCTATAAGATATGCTTTAGGCTCAGCTCCTATTAAAATTGAGTATGTCCTATATACCAGTCGCGCGCGTGATGCCGCTGATTCTTATGGATTAGATGCAAATTGTGATTTAATGGGGCGCGTAGAAGTCGAGCGGGACTATGTAGGGTGAAATATTTTCGCTGTGCACGGGGGGCTGGGGGTTTCCTTTTTTTGTGCGCAAAACGTTGCATAGCGCGCCACCGCCGCCGCCGCCGCTCCGTGTCCAATGCGTTATTCATATAGAGCTCCGTGCAAGAAATTCCGCCTAATGTTTACATCGCGATGGTACACTTCCGGGATATGGGAGCGATGTAACGCTGCACACGTCCGACCATTCCTGGCATTTTCTTCTTGTTAATAACATTTATGCTGGTCTAACGGAAAACATACATTGTTGTTATGAATATAAGATCGATGTACGAGGTTAACCCTTTGAAGCACTTTTATAATTTGTTTGTTTATAAAACATAAACAATCAGTGCTAAATCTTACTAGATTTTTCTTTATGTTTCCGAATGACTAAGATACCTGAAATATACAAAAAAAAACCCTGCTGAAATCGATTAATTAGAAAATTAATTGTTAGAAACTGAAAAAATTTAGGTGGTAATCTGGGATACCACCATGCTTCAATGGGTTAAACGATTCAAAACAATATAAAGGAAGAGAACTGTGATAGGATATCGAGAAGAATTCAACAACTAATAGTACCTAAATGCTTTCGGTATGTTTCTTTATACATGTATATATAATGTAATGTAATTCTACATAGGGAATAAAATCACTCAAGTCAGATGAATAACTTGAAGACTAGAAAGAATGGGATTACACTACGGTCACTACTTTTCATCTATACGTGGTCATAGAACATTTTTCAAACTTTTAACAGCATAAATTTTCCGGACACAGATACGTATATAATCAGCTATTTAGAGTAAATTATGTCGTTAAAACAAAAGCTTTATTATGCAATTACAGTTAATGTGTTTCTACAATTCAAGTAACATTTTATTTTTGTGTGTAAATTGCGATAACATCATAAAATGTAGTTCATCCTGTTCCATTCATATATTACTCTCATTACAATTAAAGGTAAGATATTTAAGTGCTAATTTGAATGAATAAATTAATAACGATTTTACAATATTACAAATATTATACGCTTATTAACGAGCAATCAATTACAAGAAGATAAACACAACTCATCTTCAATTGTACCGGAAGGTATTCAGTAACTGTTGCAATACAAACAAATTGAATTTTATATTATAAACAATTTAGCTAGTATAAATAGTATTCTGAAGCAATTTTTTTTCATCTTCACTCTAAATTTTAATTTAATAATATAATCCGTATAAGCGAAACTGTACGCCGCTAGCAGTTTATAACCATTTTAAGCTGTCATAGATAATACCGTATTAAGTTTTGGAATTTTTGTGGCGATAATAAGGAGGTTCTCGAGACCTTTTAATAAGTTTCATATCAGTAATTAACCCTTTGCATTTTTGATGAACATTATTTAACGTGAAATTTATTGACCTTAATTTCATTATATTTTATCAGCTGCTTGAAATTTAAATTCATCATTATATTTTCAAAAGTTTTACTGTAAAAATGAAATAGTGGCGTATGTATTAATCAACATGTAGATTAATTTTTCGAAAATACTTTATTTTTTTTTAACCTTTATAGGGCCTGGATTGGAGGGGGCATATCGCCCTCAAAAACTGGTATAAAAGGTATCTTACATCATTGATTGTTCATAGGCAAAGTGTCGATCATGGGGTGCGCCAATATATTGGCTTTCCGACCCGGAACGGAACAGTCCATATTAAAAATTTCAAATTCGAAAAAAATTTATTTTTTAATAGTACATAACTTTTTTTCACCATACAAACATTATACAAGTTAAATTGTACATTGAATTAAGTACCTAAATCATTTTATAGTGTTGACAATTAAATTTAAGGGGTTGTTTTAGGGGTTTTACTTTTTATTTATTTGAAAGTGCAAATATACGATCCCGATGTATTTTTCAACGCTGAATCCAAATCTGATGTCAAAAATGCAGTAAACCTTAAAAAAAACCTATAATGAGGTAAAAACTAAAAACTACCCCTTTACCTTGTGTGAACGATTTAGAAACACCCTCCTCTTTTGAACACGGGCTTGGGACCGACTGTAGCAGAGTTATGTTTCTTTTCTTTATCTATTTTGATTACTTTTTAAACAATGTACCGCTTTTATAAAGTAGAAATTACAAAGTTAAGAGATACGGGGTAGATAAATGGGGTGGGGAAGGGTAAATTTACCTTAAATTGTATTAGAAACTGGTAACAATATTGAATAAATGAATATTTTAATCTAAAAACAAACATGGAAGAAGCTTTTCTGGTGCGCCAAAATATTGGTTTCCTAGAGTTTAATTATTTTACGAATTAAAAATTATTTTACAAAAAATTAAATTACAAAACTTAATGTATTGTTGGGTGGATAGAGAGTATCGGTGGACGTCGGAATGAGATGTCGGATTATGAAAGTCAGAGATATATTTATTAATTCAACTCGCGAGAGAGAGAGAGAGAGAAGTATGTAGAGGATTTCTCGCGTAAAATTTTCCTAGACGATTCGCAGCGACTGCGGATGACCGTTGGTGCAGCTTATCGCGCGTGAGGACTCTTATTCGGCTGATGAAGGTGTCTCGTAGCTGCTGGCTATCCGTATAGGAAACAGAGCAGCCAAATCGCGTATACGTGACAATATCGATTGACGTGAATAACTAAAATTACAACACAAAGGCTTTTATCTTCATAGTAAGCTATTTTATTTGTAAGTTTCGTACCATATCTGCTTGTAAGAAACAAAACCAAATACTCAAATATTCTTTTCTTGACTTTGACCTTTCTTATATTTTATTATGCCGCAATGCTATTATCACTATCTTTGATGTCGTCAGCACTACATGTGACAGTGTACAAGAATATTATTTTCTCTTTTTGTAGTATAAAAGAAGCTTCATGCTCTTCGTGAAAAATAAATGCAAACTTTCTTGTAAAAACTCTAAAGTAGGAGAATTTTCTTGAACTGCGGGAAAACCTTTTCTACGTTAAAGCAAATCTTTATTTCCTTAAGATTATTCGAATCTCGATAAGAAATGCATAAATGTGAATAGTATATTATAAACCGGTAAACAACTTTTCGTTTAGTTTATTTTAGTTTTCATTTAAATTCTTAAAGGTCTATTTACATTCATTACAAGCATAACTATTAATATTTTTATTTTAAGCAAGTATCTTTTATGAATACTAGTTTACAATATAAATGCAAACCTTTTTCTTTGAGAAACTATCAATAATGAACAAGTTAATTAATAATCTATTTCTACACAGTTTGTTCAAATTCACGTGTTAACACAATTACCTATTTCATGTCGTATACTCTACAATAACATTGATGTACTGCTTTAGAATGATTAAAAACTTAACTCTTGTATTCTAAAAAATATAAAAAAATACGTGCATTCCTTTTTATCTATACGTAAAATAAAAATAAAAGCCTATTTGATAACCATACTTTAGTACTTGTAAAACTTCGTTGAAAAGCTTTTTAATTCTATTATCCGTTAAATGGTTTTCTCAACGAGCAACGTACGTTTAAATAAATTTCAGTATATCTATACAATTTCTAGCGTATTTATAATTTTTTCAAAACAATAAAGCCATCGATGTGACGCAGCCGAAGCCATATAAAAAAGTCAATAAAATGTTGCTGATGTGCGCAGAAATGTAACGGTACTTGGAACAGCGGCACCTGTATACCTGACGTGGATTACAAGTAGGGATTTTATGCTTTCAAACGAATGCGTTTGTACTGTTGAGCAAGCAATAAACTAATAAACATTTTGAAAATTACCAAGGATGTGAGCGAATGTTTTTGTACATCATGTATTGTGTAATCGAGCACAATGTATATAATCGACATTTATAAAGTAGTCGGTATGATAGAATATATCATCATTTGTAAACATTCATTTTCTTATTTCTCACCTATAGGGTGTAGCTTCGCACTGTACCAATACAGGTGGCCATTTCTTGGAATTAGCTTCTCATATTTATTCATATTCTCAGGTCCATGGTTTATTATCTGAGAAAGTACAAGACAATATAAGGCTCAAAATCATGGCAGCCAATATGCGCTGCCATAAAAACGGTTCCTAAAAAATAACACTACTATTTATTATCGTTAAAATAAATTGGAATACTATTCGAATAAGAAAATTAACAATCATAAAAAAACAAACGTGAATACGAACATTCGCACGTGTAAAAAAATGTATTTTGATTCTCGGAGTGATGACGAAAACATGTTTCTATATGGCAATACCTCGTAAAAAAATTATCCATTCTTCTTTTTTTTCGACGCTCTAGAAAAATATGAACACGCCATGAATATAGACTGGGCCATTGGAGCACCAGATGAGCAAGCAAAAGTAGTTTATAAATTTCCTATCAGATTCATAAAATGTTTCGTCGCGCGCGTATTTTTTTCCTTCCCTGGCGCGTGAGCGCAGAAAAAAACAACTAGTATTCCAGTTTTCGCCCAGTTGCTGTATTCAAAAGTGATAACCCCCCATATTTACAGACTGCATGAGCCAGTGCCCGTCAAATGCACACTGTTTGTTAACGGCATTTCTAAATATTTATAAAGCCGAAGCAAGTTTTGATTTCATCGGAAATGGAAAATGCTTTGCAAGCAACGGACCGAGCGTTCTCGTCCTCCATTCCCTGAAAACCTCGTCAATTTGAAACATCGACGAGCTGGATAGAGAGAGAGAAAAAAAAGGGGCACTCACACACGAAAGAGATAGAAGGAGGCGCTTCGACAAAAGGTTTGCTCTTTTTCTCCCATCCCTTAGCCAAACCTACCAAAATTTTCAGCTACGCATATTTGAGGATAGCCACAAAACGTATAGAACTTTTATCTATCTCTCTCTCTCTCTCTCTCTCTCTCTCTCTCTCTCTCTCTCTCTTGCAAAGCCTCCCAGCTCACACTTCCGCTCTTGTGCAGCTACCCATTGTAAGCCGCAAATTAACGTTGGCAAAAGCACACGTGACCCGCGTGTGTATGTGTGTGTGTGCTGGTACGCCCGTATATGCGCGTTCACATCGATCAAAGCTCCCTCTCGGGCAAAATGGGTCCTTGGGGAAAAAAAAAAAAAAAAAACAAGCAACGGATAATTTCCGAAGCCGCGCACAAATCTCATTCTGATAAATTGCAAATACTTTTCTCGAAGAGGCTGCATGCCTGTGGACCGTCGCTTTTCTCTGTGTGTATTACACGCCGGAACTAGAAAAAAGAGATGGATAGAAGAGAGAGAGGGAGAGAGAGAGAGAGAGAGAGAGCAAAAAAGAGAGCACATTCATTGTCGCGCTTTTGACTTTTGTCGGACACACACGCGCACACACACAGAGGTGCGCGCGCCCGTAGGTACCGTAGGATAACATTCGCTGATGCATGTGTATTTAGGTGCAACACACACCCACACACATACACAGGCGCTGGCGGGTAATACCGTTGACCTGAAAGGCCGTGCGCGAAGAGCAGCAGCAGCACCAGCAACGACGGCAAAGGCCACCGTAAAAGTGCAGTGCGCGCATCGCTCGTTCACTGCAATAATGCTCTCCTACCTACGGCCTGAAAGAAATTATCTTCCGACTGTCTTTGCATCCTGGGCTCTCGTGTTTTTCTTTTTTCCACTCTATCTCTCTCTCTCTCTCTCTCTCTCTTTCTCTCTCTCTCTCTCCCTCTCTCTGCCTTTCTCTCTTCCCGCTGTTTTTCCGTTTTCGCTCCGCGTCGCGCTTTCGTCATTCGATTTCCGGCCCCCTTTTGTTTACCACTATATTCGCCACCTCTTGAGCCCCCTGTATTATTCATAATACATGCGTTTTCATTACTCTCGGCTACTTGCTCATTCAGAATGAAGGAATGTTGCATTGAGACCCTCCCGCTCCCCCGGTACTCACTTTTGATACAATAGTAGGTTAACCATTGTTTGCCTCGGAAGACAAATCCGTCATACGGACACCTCTTCTTGACTTTTCAGTGCGGATCTAGTGCGAAGCTGCTGCTGTGTGGCAAGTCTACATAATTATGATCCACGAAGAGCCGAGTTGTTCGGAAATTTTTACAACGCGGCCACTTTTTGTTCTTATTTGTCAACCTTACAAAGAACTTTATGCTACCGCTTCGTCAAAGCTTAGTGCTCGTAATTTTTAATGAAGGCTTATAAGTGATAAAGCCAGTGTAGCCTGTTTTATCCAATCGCTGTGAGTACCTTCATCAGTTTTTCTAAAATTTATTAAGATATTTATTTTGATAGTGGTGTAACGTATATGATTAATGTATTAGAATGACTGTTACAATTTTCTTGGTCCTCATTAACATAAGAATCATTTATTTGAATTCTCGTTCTAACATTCAATTACTGCAATATGGTATTTAAAGTCAATTCTAACAAATTTTTTAAAACCTCATTATTAAACTATAAATATGAATGGTATTTAAAAATAAAAAGAGAATAATCCGATACAAAAATCGTAGTTTTCATCTGCAAATCTCATTGATATTCAAAGCTTAAAAAAGATTGCATTAAAAAAATGTTGACCTCTGTATTGAAAGTAGAAGAGGTTTATAAAAAGTAAATCAATATTTGCACCACACGAATTGAATAGGAGTAGATAAGGTTCGAGTGTGGTAAGACACGTACTTCATTTTATTTGAATTGATAAGATTGGGGTAAGCATTTTCTAACGTACGTTTTACTTCACGGAACTCTACAGTGTAATCTTACCTAGATATGTCAGCGCGAATACTCTTTACTTTTACGCGGACTGTGTATTACCCGTTGATTGACTTATGTTTCTCAGAAATCCAAGTGCTCGTAAAAGACGTCAAATACAAGATACACTATTAAGATTCTTCATTTTCGTCACGGAATAGATATGAAGGGAAAAATAATTCAACATCCATTTAATATGTTTACGGTAAAGCATCGCAACATTATTTATTCACGTGCATAAAGTCTGCTCTTTTCTGAAGTAAATATATAATGTAGTATGATAAAAATAAATATAATATATTCATTTTTCTGTCTGTAATCCAACATTTATTATTTTTAAAAAGTTGGAGCTCAAATAAACTTCATTCAAAATTTATTTTAATACATAATTTCTAAATACAGAAATATTTATGTCACATTTCCTATACGTATAATGTATCAGTTTGTTCCGAGTTTATTCCATTGAATAAATTCTGTTTCAACTCTTAATCTTTTTCCAATGCTAGATTTCAATGGAAAATACCGTATGCATGTCCCAAAGTTTTCCTTTCATCGGTGCGTCACGCTGTGAAAATCAATTTACGGTTGATGCATTTGCGACTATGATTATTTAATTGATGCAGACAAATATTACCTGTCGCTAACAGTACATTATTAAATTCTTTATTGCCATTTAGCAATGAATAATGGTATTAAAGGTGGACTCTGCATTACATTCGTAGTTAGCAAGTACATTGTTTCCGAATTTATTTCATACATGACCGACAATAAGTTAGATGTAGTTGGGAATTTTGCCAGAAAACGGATCACGTAATAAAACGGCGAAAATTTATCAAATTCTTTATTTGATTATTAATTACAGTTGCAAATCTAAATGTGCGTACGTAATAATGAAAAGTATAGTCCAGGTATTTTATTAATGATCAATAAAAATGTATTAACTAATTTAATCAAGCTCATCAATTTTATATGCAGTTCATTTAGACGGAAATTTCATTATATAAAGTTTCAATAAAATCATGAAAATGCAGTTATTAAATCATTTTTATTCGACAATTTAAACCTTGTTATAAAATTCTAATTGTTCATTCATAAGTTCATAAATCAGTTCAATCGAATAGCATTTGGAACATCAATCTTAAAGCAAACCATGAATAAGATTCATCCATAATATATTTTGTGGGGTAGATTAAGTTACCCGCTATTCGGACCGATTAAAATGACTTACAGTTTAATCTAACCATGAATAGATCTCAGGCTCTTTAATAATCAATTCTCTGAAACCGAGAATGTCCCTCGCGCATTGCAAAAGCACTGAACTATTATTCGCGGACAATTACTTCTTTGTAATTGCCTAGTTTTTATTTTTAATTTATGGCCTAACATAATTCTGCCACGAAATCACGTCCTTCCTAATCTAACATTTCTTGCCTACGCATTCAGAAAAGGTTTTTGCGACCATTCTTTGCTGCGCCAATATAACCTGGAGAGACTAATTATGAAGTCATTTGGAGATATGAATAAGCGATTGCGGAATTTCTTATAGTGATCCATTTTTTTATATATTCCGCGTACGCTATGCTATATATTGTGCTATCAAAATGCAGCTTAACTTTTAGGTGTATACATAAAAATCAGGTGTACAGTGAAGAAATTACTTGAAGGAGCTACTTAAGTAGATTGGTCCTCTTAATATACTGTTTTCAGTAAGGCATTTGGTAAAAAGTGGCATACTATATATGTAGGTGCAATTCTGAAGCCATAAACATTTATTCTCCTTGGGCTCTTGCTGAGAAATCTGTTGTAGTCACGCGGCCGAAGCAGAACGGCGACCATGCAACAAGCAGCGCACAATTATTTTTCACATTTTTAAACATTTTTTTTTGTTTCGATAAGAATATTTTGCTGTATTAAGAATATTTGGGAAATGTGTATTAAACTGTGAAGAAACTTTGTGTGTAAATTTAAAAAAAAATTATAATGTTCAAAGTTTGTTTGAGAACGTTCATAATAATAAGTCATACCAAATACATTACTACATGTATTTTAATTTATCAAACTTTTTAATGAAAAATTATGTAATTGAATATTAATTAGCATGAATAAAAGGGAAAAAATCGACGGCAAGAGATTGAAATTTGATAGACTGAACTTGGTTGTTCACCAAAGTAGTTTGAAAAAAAGCTGTTTTGCCCTTCTTTTTTACATTTTAACCGGCTTAAAAACTGCCAACCTTACATTTCTTTATAAAACTCTAGCTCGCAATATAAATGCAAATAGATATAAAAATTTATTCTACCTCTTAAAACGAAATTGATGTCAAAGAAAAAACTCGGACTGACTTAACCTTTAATCGTCTCAATCTGCATTCGTAACCTTCTCCAAAAACCCAGCAAAATATTTTATTTTTCCAGCTTTACCTGCAGCATATTCATTCCATCGAATTAATAATAATCAACACGATAACGAACAATAGCCGCCGATACCTAAAAAAAACCTGCCCAAAGAACCAAGCGAATCCCGTCGTTCATCAAGCGCAACCTCACCAATCTTGCCCGCTCTGTCCGTTTTTTTGTGTTTTTTTTTTTCATCAATTCGCAGAGTTACAAAACGAGCCATTTTCAACAAGCGTCGCAGGCGCGGGGCGGCCGTATCTCTGAAAACCTCCCGGTGGTCCGATGACCAGACGCTCATCGGCGGCCCCCTCGCCGGTGTGATACGAAGTGGTTACGCGGCCGCGAGTAATTAATGGCCGACTATTACTATCGACGGCTAACAGTTGCGTGATTAACGGTAGTCGCGCGCGAGGCCACCGCGTCAAAGGGACCGAACCGCCCGCGCGAACAACTTTGCGCCGTGTGTGCACGCGGACGCCAGGGGAAAAATAGTTACGGAAACTCGCGTGTTATTGAAAAAAGTTTGCGCGCGCGTCGTCGATATTTTTTTTTTTTTTTGGTCTCCCTTTTTTTTAACGAATGGCCGAGGCTTTAGTCTGTGTATAACTCGCAGCTAACGATTGTACGAATGAGATTATGTGCGCGCGGGCGTATATATATAAACGAAGTCTGTTTCACTGTTTCAAAAGACTATGTATCTTTCTGGATTTAAAACTGCTTTTGTACTTTTGGACACAATTGATGCAGCGAAATCGTTCGGCTTTTATAGAGCGCTGCACAGAAGAGATTATGTATAGGTATTTCTATTAAAAGAATGTTATAGCGAGATATATATATATATATATATATATCTAGATGGAGATTTCCTTTGAAATATTGAACCTTTACCACTGATCTCTTCTGCTGTTAGTAATTCGATCGAGTGGGCTTGAAACGCCATCGAATATCAAAGGCCATCGTTCAGCGGAGGATAAAAATAATTAACTTTTTGCAAAATTTTAATTAAAATTTCCAAATCAACTCGCTCTCATCTCTCTTGTCTCGAGTAACTGTAACGGAATTTCCAACAAATAAATAACGTAGTGAAAATGCAATGAATTATACTAAAAATGAAACAGATCAGAGAGCAGAGTATATAACTTTTCTTTGTACTGGTCTAATAAGCTTTCAGACAAAGTTTCAAATTATTCGTCCGACAACTTCTGAGTAAGCGACATTTTACGTTAAAACTCGAGAGAGGCTTCAAAGAAACACTTATAGCACTTTCTTAATGAAGTTTAAAGAGCAGTAAATAATATCTTTTGTTACAAAACGAATAGCGCGCTAAGCTAAAACGCTTTAGTCACATTCTTCCATTCCCTTTATAAAAGTATCAATATACTTATAAATTATTAAGTTGAATATGCATCCATATCGAATTCGAGGATTATTATTGTTGAAGAATTTCGCCCTACACGAGGAAAACATGAACTGCACCAGAAGTCTACAATTTTTCAGTCATAATCTCAGTACAATTAAAGATTATACTTTTATATTCAATTCTGCGAGACGGTTAAATTATTTTTCTGATAAGCTTCAACAACAGTTACAACAATTCACTATTCGAGAAGGAATAAATTTCTCAACTATAAGAATCGCTTAACCAAAACCGAGATCCATACGGGTCAGCCGTAAAAATCATCTCTCACTCAAAACCCGATTTAGTGCCCATCTCGAAGCCAGAGCGCGCAGGCGGTTTCGTCGCTTTACGACTCATAAATCTCTCAAACTTATAAATCCCACTAACCCACCAACAAAAAAAAAAACGCGTCACAGCCGCGGAAACCTCGCCTCTAACCGCACACTGCACATGCACGCAAAACCCCCCGCGGCCCGCCTAAACACAAAGCAACTTTATTAAAAACCTGTGCGCGTGTGCGACGAGTATACGAAGCTGGAGTGACGGCGGCAGCCACTCCTCTCGTAACATTATAGCCGACACGACATCAGCCAACGGAACGCAGAGAGATTCGCCGCGGCAGTCGGCAAAGTTAATTAATATCCACGAAATTACTTGAAGCGCCAGGCGTTGATTTGCCAATATCGCCGCGGCAATTTATAACACGCAGCATCCCCGAAATTTCCTGTGTGCGCGATAAGCTTTTGCTCTCGGTGGCCCGCGTGCGCGAAACACCGCAACGGTAGGAAGTCCCTCGCTCGCGCCACATTTGTCTTTTATACGGGTTAGGGGTGGAGGGGGGGGGGGGAAGGTGGTGCACGTGCACCCCTTGTTATGCTACGTGCGCACTCTCCCCGGTAACAGCGCATTCGGCTGTGTGCATACACGCGCGCCTGTGGTGTGTTTCGCTCTCTGCGTGTGTTCGCGTGTATGCGGGTGTTTGTATGCATATGCATTGGCCGTGCCGTAAAATATGCAGGTAGCTTTGGCTCGTGGCGTTGAAGCCAGTAGTTGTGGAAGAGCGAGAGAGTGGGAGGAGAAGGGAAACTAGGAGGACGAGCGTCGATGCGGCCAATTTGAACATTTATGGCGCGCCTTGCGCGAAAACGCGTGCTTTTATATCATAAATTTCGAGTGTCCGGAGAGCGAGAGAGATGCAGAGAGTGAGATCGTAGAGTAGACGTGCCATAACACTGTCCGTCCCCTCGTCCATCTCCTTCCTACGCTTTGTATTCTCTTTACTGCCTTTGATACCGGAGATAGATATATGCACGTATAGCTACGAGAAATTAGTCTAGCTTTCGTAACGCGCGCAACACTGTGGTTTATACTTGTTCCTCCTTCTTTTTAATAATACTTTTTTTTTCGAAAGCTAACGAGGCTAGCTTTTGCAAACGATGACGAAGCATGATTATTTATACCCTTTGCATATTCTCTGTATTCGCGACATAAAGTCGTTTATAGAGAGATGAAAATCCCGAGATAAAACTGCTTCGGTTGATAAAAGTATTGTTTAAGGTGTAAAAGGATACTTATAAATCTGGATTTAAAATATTTGCATGCGCATAGTTTGAGAAGAGACGCGTGAATTCCGTAAACATGTACCGCGCGATATTCTGATTTTAATGTTTTTCCATTTATATTGTATGTCAGCGCGAGCTTTTTTACACCCACCCGTGAGACTGTGAAAACCCCAAAACTTTAGATCTTTAAAAGAAATGAACAAAGTTTTATTAAAATACTTTACTTTCTTCGAGATTTATGTCAAAAAAAAACGATGCTGCTCAAAGAATTTACTTTCAGACAGCCAAGTGCCAATATGATTGACAGTATTTTTCAGCTTATTAAAATTCATACGAAGATGAATGCTCTGCTTGTAAAAAAAAATTTAGTGAAATTGGGTAACGGTTTTACGCCGCTTATTATTTTTCTCAAATTAAAATGTGAAAAGATATTCACTGGAAGGGCAAAGTATATATATGTATTCTAGTAATTTAGCGAAGAAAACGCTCTCCACGAAATTATTATGGAAACTGCAGGCAGAGTTACCATGCGATTTCAATGCATGAATAACTATAACGTGAATTAATTTTATTTATGCTGCATAGCAAAAATTCCTCTGCTCTGATTGTTTTTATGAAAAAGCTTTGAATAAGTTAATAAATAACATAATTTTTATATTTATAACGGTACATATGCGACAAAATATTCCCCTTTTTATTTTTTCTTTGAACCTGTAAAAAGCAATAAATATTTATTATATCATGATTAGGTTACTAATTACATAGAGTGACATATATATGTATATTTACTTAAAACACGAAGTTAATAGATATTTATATATCAAATACAAACTTTGAATATTAACATTGTTTAAGTATGGTGTGCTTTAATTAAAAAGTTGCTTTTATTAAAAAGTTAAAAAGAACATTATAAATATTTTAAAAAAAACAGTAGAATATATTTTCTATTCAAATAAATATTACATAATAATATATAATAATTCTTTTTCGTGCAATAACACAATTTAGTACATAACCAAATTGTTAAAATTTGTTATCAAGTGAAGCTTTTTACCTGGAAGCACTCCATAATTATTCTATTACAAAAATGATAATGCATTTGATAGGAATCCTGGAAAATGTTCATTAAACTGCAAAATTTCCAAATTTAAAAGTGATATAGTAAACTTAAAGGTCAAAAATATATAAATTTTTAAAAGACTACTTTAAAACTATATGAAACTATACTGCTTGCTCATTTGGCATACTTAGTTGAAAATTATTATTACTTAGTACGCTTGTTATATCTTTGTTAATTAGGTTAAATAGTATACAGTGTAGAGATGAGAAATTGTTGATTAAAATGGAAAGTGTAAAATATCCTTTTTATTCTTCACTTGATCTAAAATTACGACCATCTACACGTTTTAAATATTGTACAAAATAATAAAACTCAAACGATAAATTTCAGCTATTATTCCTTATCTCCGGTAATATAAACTAAAGTCCACGAAGTAAAACGATAGTGATTGTAGTTTATGCCGATTTGAATTACATAAAAACTGATTATGAAAGCGGCGAATGCCGCGGCCGCGAGTATTCGCAAACCAATAAACGTTCCCCTCCCTGCGCTAACTTCTGCAGTTAATTTATATTAGAGAATCTTAAAGAGCCGTTTGTAACGAATTTCCGCTGTTTCTGTTAGAGACACACGGGCTATTAGAAATTCTGGAACGATTAACTTTAATTCCTTGACGTTGGGAGCCGCAGGTCAGAGAGAGAGAGAGAGAGAGAGATAGAGAGAGAAGCACTAAGCATAAAACACAAATACACAATTTAGGTTTATATGAACGTGGCAACAAGTTACACTTTAATCATTTCATAACTCGCAGCTCACTCGCGAAACTTGTTTACCCCGCGTGTGCGCCGGTCGTCGCGGTTAACTCCGAGCTTTATTCAAAATTTACTGGGTACCTGCGTGTACGAGTCGGTCCCCCTCGCTCCGAAACTGTCTTTAAATATTTCTGTTGTGTATGAAATTTTCAAAAAAAACTCCGCGAGTGCCGCATTAAAATTGTATATATACATCTGTGCCTATGAATAACATATCTGTGTGCCACGACCACATCATAATAAAAAGGCTTTTCCTATCTCCCGCAATTCTACTGCTCTGATCATTCCGAAATCATTGAAAATAAAATATAAATATAGCTTGATTAATAGTCGTACGTACTCTTATATTATTTCAAATATATATAATAATTATTAAAAAAATTATAATGATACACGGAAAAAACACTGGGGGAGCGGGTCCCCCAACTGGTGTTGTTGTTAGTCGACACGTACGGCGAGCTGTTTGCCCTTCAAACAGGAGAACAGTTCACTTTTTCTGGGAGAACCATTCGCCCATGCTTTAATATAATAAACAAGATACATATAGTACAGTAACAAGATGCAAAATACAAATGAAATGGAAATCGATATAGAAACGACTGCATTTTGGTTATTAGGTAAATCGGGGTCGAAAAAACCGATTTTCAAATTTGCAGCTTCCTAGGTCCAGAGGATCTATGCGAAAACAGAGTTTCAAAGTTTAATTTACTTATATCTCGAGAACGGCTTGGACTAGAACAAAATGGTTTACGCCAATTGAAAGAGCGTAAAATTTTACATTAGAAATGATTATTTATTCGATTTCGATGAGTGTAAAGTTTAGAGATAATTAATCGAAAAGAAATTATTTCAACTCTCCGTACGTGAGTGGGTTAACCATTACCCCAGAAATAGAGTAGCCGCTGCTCGCTACTGCTAGTGGTGCTGCTACACCGCTCCTGGCGCGGTAGTTCCCTCAGTCTTTTTTCCGTGTACGCTTATGTGGTTTCTATAATATTTTATATAATAGTAAATCTCATCTGGTATTTAATAATATAATAATTTACAATATGTGTATATTAAAGTATCTCCTAACAATAAATTTGTCTGTACTTTTTGTATAAATTATTAAAATACAAGCTCTGATTAAACTTAATATTCTTGTTATCATTATACAATATAATGTATGTATTTGTATGAAATTGCGCATGGCATTTTGAATCATATTTTGCTGCAAGATAATTATAATGTTTAATACATTAATATGAATAATTGAAAATGAAATCTAATCAGCTTTAATATTTAGCTTAAATATAACATCGAGCTTTATCAATAATTGATGCTAAAACCGGTGTAAATCACTCATTGACTATCGAGTCGAGCCGAATTTAATTGAATCAGCTTAAATTTTCAGCGGATCGGTACCATTTCACTAATACACAGCATCGTCGTAGCTCTACGCATCACCCTGGTGCATTTTCATATCCATCATTAATAAATGAATCGTTATGTACAATTATTGAAGAAACTCGATGACTCGCGCACTTTATGCCTCCCGGAGTCCAATAAAACCATCATCGCAAATTCGACGTCCACCTGTACAAAAGGTTAAATATTAATCGAGCGTGCGTCGACGATGCCCTTTCTTCGCCAACGAACCAACGAATAAATCGAGGCGAATACATCGGTGCGCGTCCCCTTGAATCGCAGGAAAGCCCATCACAGTCGAGCCATGCAGGTGTGCTGTGCAGCCATTGTATTCCACGCAGTTCCCGCTTTATCTCTGTCCCTCCCTCGTGTAAATCGAAAAATGAAAATACCCTGCCACGGACGGAGACACGAATCCGCGCTCAGAATCTTCTCGCCTCGATGAGTCGCGCGCGCTAATGTGCCTTTTCAGCAATTCGTACATACTAAATCGGCCCGCACACTACGCGCATTTGTCACTCCAGCATACAAGTATAACGAGTGGAAAATTATTGTTTCGCTAGCCGATAACGCGAAACACACACAGACACGCACGCGCGCACACAACGGCATCATTTTCGGCCTGGAAATTTGAAATTTTCGCGAGGCGAAGAGCGAGGGGGCGGGGCGTGGCGGGAGGGGAAGGGAGGGGGTACGTTATGTCATAAAAAGACATGCATTATTCAAGGGCCAAGAAGAGGCGCGCGCGCGCACGGTTATTTCGTTCGAAATGGTGCTTTTGCGAAATTGTCGGAGGAGGCGGGGGTGGGGGAGGCTGGCTGCTGCGGCGTAGCCTCTGGAAAAACAACGCGCGCGGCGCGCCACGAGCTTGCTTGTGCATCCCTGCGAAATTTCCATAAAGCTTTTAGGACTCCGTGTGTATATTCAGGAGAGACAGGAGAGAAACGGTGGGAGGGGGGGAGGAAGGGTGGAAGGGAAAGGGAAATAACGGTTATGACGGGAGGGTTGGTGCAGGCTCGGCCGTCCGAGAGCTCCAAGTACCCGTTTATTTTTCAGTTTTCGAAAAATGATTTCGCCGCGGTTGCCTTTCTTTTCTCTCTCTCTCTCTCTCTCTCTCTCTCGCTCTCTGTGTGTGTGTAACGAATCGCGTTTCCCCGTTGAACAGCTTCCAGACTGATCTTGACGTGCAATTTTGCTTGAGATAGATGCAGTGTTGGAGGTGCACGATCGTAGCTTCACCGATATACACGCGTGTAAGCCGCGTGGAGCTGCGGATTTCCAATTATCAAGACCATTATTTCCATGGTCGAATCTGGGCGGCCGCGTGAGCGCGATTCCCTCGGAATTCCTGCCTCGCGCCGCGCCGCTCGCAACGAAACGCGATTCATCGCATATATTTCGCAGGAAGACCTTGATTTTGCAAAATCGCGCCTAAATCAATCGATCACTTAATATCGCCCCGTTTACATTGGTCGTCAATACTCTA
Source organism: Megastigmus dorsalis (assembly GCA_900490025.1). Lineage (NCBI taxonomy): Eukaryota > Metazoa > Arthropoda > Insecta > Hymenoptera > Megastigmidae > Megastigmus > Megastigmus dorsalis. The sequence continues at coordinate 73,614 of UELU01138574.1, read as the reverse complement.
CACTCGTCCTTTTATTTATTTATTACTTTTTTTTGAAAAATCAACGCGTTCATGCAGTTTTTATTTGAAAGCTTCGAAATGGCTCGTCTGTGTGTATACAAAACTACGACGGCTCTGCACCTATACGCGTTTTATTAGTCGCATTAAATCTGGTTATTGCTGGTCTTTTTGAACTAGCAGCGATATCAATCAATAGGTATAATATAAAGTATAAATACGGGATGGATTGCATAAAGAGAGAGAGAGAGAAAGCGAGTTAAAAAATAACATATAGCGACGCTCAATCGCACCAAACTTTATTTTGTTTTTAACCAATTCTATCTGTCGCGTAGTTTAATCAACTGCGGAGGCGCAATCTTTTTCGGACACAATCTTTTTCGATGCCGCGAACATTAAAAACGGAATTCAGAGCAAAAATACGGAATATTAATACATCACATTGTTATGGCCTTTCAAACGAAACGAGCAAAACAAAATCAAAAGTAAAAAGCTCTCGCGAGAAAGCGAGGAAGAGGCCAAAATGGGGCTGGAAAAAAAAGAGCGAAAAAAAGAGAGAAAGAGAGAGGGCGGTGTTTGAAAAAAGTGAGCAACAGTAGCGGCTCCAGCCACGTACTGCCAACAATATCCTTATTAAAATTCCCAAAGCGATTCTCGGCAGAACAAAATTTGATTAAACACGGCGTTTTTGGGCGGGCAAAACGAGAGAGAATGAGAGAGAGAGATAGAGAGAAAGGGAATCGGTCTCTCTTGACTCCCTCTTTTCGTGAAATCTAACGGGCCGTGATAAATTGCCCGGGGCCGCAGCGCAGGATAAAAATTGGCACGAATTCCGCGGGCGTCACGAACCTCGTGGCAGCCGCCAAATCCGTACGGCTGTGCCACCCTTGACGTATGTACAGGGTAACGCGAGAGAGAGAGAGAGAGAGAGAGAGAAAGAGAGAGACAGAGGAAGAGAGAGAGATTTATTCTTACGCCCGCTTTCGTCGCTGCTTTGCGTAAGGTAGACGTTACGCGCGCTGACGCTGCGAGACCCTCTTTATGCCCGAAACCTTATTTTTATGCTTCTCATGCCTTATTCCCCTCCTCCCCCTTCAGACTCGTCGAAACCCTTTTTTATCGACGAGGGGCGTGAAGGCACGGTAACGAAAGTACAGCAATAAAATTAGTTTCGATACTTTTGTATCTGGAAAAACTATTTATGCGCGTCCGTGAATATTTTTACCAAGTTTTACAGACGACGTGCGTGTGTAAGGTGCAGTTTGACAGAAAACTATTGTATGAGATTATTTGAAGTGGGAGGAACACATAGTGTGCAATAACAAGTGAAGGATTTTCATTGTTTCAATTTTACGTCCTTAAAGACTTGAACTTAACTTTGATTTCTAATTAAAAGCTTAAAAAACAGGTCGACTTGCAGTTTTTGATCGAAAACGTCAACGACGGCTCAGTTTTTAAATTAAAAATTTACTTTGAAGGAGAAAGTGATTAATAGAACATGTTTTAAGAGAGCATATGCCAGGCAAAACTTAAAATGAAACGTTGCGTAAATTGCGACGGAGCATTATTTAGCTTTTGATACAATGCGCGACAACCACCAGTTTCTGAAATTTAATAATTTTCGGATTATTAAAAATGATTCTCCCAACTTTCCTTTAGCCAGCCAAGTCTTTGATAACTTCGATGAGTAATCGAACGATTAAGACGTGCCGTAAAACTTGAGAAAGTTCAAAGACTTCATTTTGTTTCTTTTTTATTCGACGTTTCACGTTTAAATTTTAGGAGAGGATCATTAAAATTGCGGTGGCGCTCATATACCAGCAGCACGAAATAAAATAAGATATCCCTATAGTGCTACCTACGCTTTAACTTTACTTGCGGGTCAACGTTAGAATTATGCTAAGCGCAGCAAATTCTTTTCTCATGCATTTTGCATTCATTCTGCATCTCTCCTGGAACAACATTTTTCAAAAGATAAGTTTTTTAACGCTCTTTTTCAAATTCACAGATGGAAACTTATGTCATCCAATTTGCTGAGCCAACTTAAGTTCAATGCATTTCCATCTATGCGAAATTGCTAGTAGTATTATTCTATCAAATAGTAAAAGCAGTTTGATGATACATTCAAATTTTATAGAGTAATATAAGTTTATACTTGTGGGACCATAGATCTACGGGAGACTTTTGAAAGTGCACGTAAATTATATTAAATATACTTTTTAAATATATAATTATTTATATAATCGTTTACATATTATATATTATTTCAATATTTACTTGATTTTACGTCAAATGACAATCATGTGTTCAATTATCTTTGTTTATCTCTGGTCATTACCTGTAACACCTATTAAATTATATATACAATTTATAAGTTACAATTTATAAAAAAAAAATATTACACATCGAATGTAACATAAAAAAGGCATAAAAATTTTAATAATTTTAGTCGCCTAGCACTATAAATTCGAATACTAAGTTGAATGAAATTTCTTTTTAAAAATACAAAATGATCCTTTTAAGGTTACTTGTATCAAATTGTCTACTTGTATTACCATAAACAGGAGATTGTACTTCTTTCATAAATAATCGATACTACCACGGTAAGGAGTATACAGTTGACCTCGCTATACAATCGTGATCTCGTGCAATGACAATTTTCCTTCCAATTGTTGCTTTCTCAGCCCAATTATTATTCCGGAAAGTAACTTAAAGAGGAGAAATTTTAACGAAAATAAAAAAAGAATGCTGCGAATTTTTACAGTAAAATTTTGAATAAAATTATGGTTTTACTTTAGAGTATCCTATAAACCTACATAAAAGAGCAATCCAATGTTTTTAAAATAAAAAGAAAGTGGCATACATAAAAAACATTTAATTTAAAAAAAAATGATTTTACTTGGCGTCAAAGTAGGCATGTATCTTACTTGAAAAGAAAGTAGGCATGCATCTTACTTGGAAACATTTTATACGGTACGAGCACTTAATTTTCAATTTCTTCGTGTGTTCAACGGTTATAAGAAGCTTCAGCTTTCTTTGAATGATTTTTTTTTTAATTTTATAAACTACTGCGCTTTATATTTTTAGGGGGAAATATTTGCGCTTCATATTTTTAGAGGGAAATATTTGCGCTTCTCTTGTCATACCCAATATCCGAATTTTACAGTGTCGTATCCCTTCCTCTATAATAACTTGATGGAAATATAATAAATACATATAATGTTTATAGTCGGAGGTCCACAATCCGATGCTTATCGTGTGGCGGAAGCCTATAAAACTTGATGGAGACATTAAAGAGAATCAAAGAAAAAGATATACCGAGGCTATATCCGAGAGATCGGGGCCAAAGTCATATTACAGTCTTTAAACTCTTAATCGGTCCGGCGTACTTCATAAAACACGGTAACGCACAGCCTTTATCAGTGCGCACACAATTTCGATCGAGCTCGTTCCCTTCCCCTCTGGTCGGCAAATTGTAGTATTTTCTTCCTTAAATTTAGATTCATGAGCTCCTCGGCATCCTTCCGGCAACACTCTCTCATCTCTCGAAAACTAAAAAACAAGCCGAGAAAGTCCCACAGAGCGAGAGAAAACAAAGATAAAAAAAAAGGGACACAGAGGGCGCGAGAATAGAGCGCCAGAAGGGAGAGAGGAAAAGGGAAGAGGCCCGAGGGGAAAGGCAGTGAGAGAGAGGGAGAGAGAGAGCCACTAGCAGTTCGCGCCTATACCTATAGTATAATAATTATTTCAGTTTTACCTGTCCCCCGAGAATGGCGCGCACACCACGCTCATCTGTCACGAGTTACTGCCACACGAGAGGAAAAGAGAGCGCATTCTCTCTCTCTCTCTCTCTCTCTCTCGTAGAGAGAGACGAAGAGCGGACCGGGTTTTCGCACACAAGACCAGAGAAAGGCAGCAACGAGGAGGTTTGGTCAGTCGCCGCGAAATCCTATTTCGCCGCTGCTCCTCCGCGGAAAGTTAACTTCGTTTTAACTCTAAACTCTTTCCGCACTTCTCTCTCTCTCCCTCTGCGGTCTCGATGTACGCTCCAACCCGCTATCTATATATGTGCGCGCGCGCGCGCGTGTGTATAGGTGACACGGAGCAGGAAGTAGAGAATGGGGCGTAGGTGGTGGAAGGATATAGGGGAGGAAAGAATCGGTGGTAGAGAGGTGACGCGGCGAGAAAGCGCGATAAGGGAAAAGGAAAGAGGAGAGAGAGAGAGAGAGAGAGCAGCTCTGGCAGACAGAGATTGATGAATTGATTGAATGAATACTTTATATTTGCTGTGGCTGTGCGCGCGTCTACGTGTGTGTGCGGGCGGCCATCACCGTTGCCCGGGGATTGCATATAATTGTGAAGTAATATATATATAGAGGAAGGTGAGGGCGAAGCTGCCGCGTATGTAGCGAGGAAAACTTCTGGTTTTAGTTGGGATTATTGGGTGTTTTTAGACGCGCGGGGTCTCGCTCATGTAGGCGAAGCGCGAAGTTTTTCCCTTCCGCACTTTGCCGCGTGTGTGTGTGTGTGTGTTTTTTTTTTTGTTTCACTTTGGTTCTGCGGCTATTTTTCGACCTGGAGGGGTAACGCGCTCGTGTATCCTTCGCAGTTTGCTGTTTGAAGGATTAGGGTGTTGGAAGGCCCGAATTGAAATATGAGGATAATATATCATGGGAAAAGTCTCTAAAGCGCGATAACTTTTTATCCACATTTCCTGTATCGAAACGCCCGAGCCGAGTACATTTATTAAATGCGACTTAAAAATATTCTAGCCATCTTTTTTGCACTACCTTAAATACAAATTTTACGACTAGATAATTTAACAGCTTTATTTTCAAGTGCTTTTGATACGTACTAATTGTAGGTTGAAATCAGATGAAATTAGTGAAATTAATTAATTCGAGGAACAGCTGTCTGTGATTACAAGTTATATCGATCTTACAAATCTCGTTGGGATGTTGATTTTTCTTATTATCTTGCCAAGATTCTACATTAAAGCGCTTAATTTGAATAAGCTTCGACACTTAAAAGGAGGATCCATTCGTTAAAGTTTATTAATTGCATTGTAATTGCAACGCTCGACGAATCTATTCGAAATCTATAGGTACTATTTAGTTATTAACCGCGTAAAATCAGGAGGAGATAACGATGATAAATTATTCCTTAATTACTTGAAAACTAGCGATGACACACTTTCGGAACAAAAACTTAAGGGTGCAAAAAAAGCGTCAATTGTTATCTACAGACTCTAACAATCCACGATTAAATTGCATACTTAAAGAAATTTGATTATTATAGATTTCGCACAGTTTGCATTAGCCGTTTTTCCACAATAGCAAGCGTTTGGAAATTGCACACTCGAACCGAAATTGAACTCGAAATTTTAAAACTTCCGCAGAATAGCTTAATAATTGCATAAAGCGAGTGTGCGGGTCATAGAGGTATATATACAAAGCACAGTTCCAGAAGAGAGGACGACGGCAAGCGGGAAAGTAGGAAGAGGATATAACAGTCGGTCTCGGCAATCGGATGGAATTTAACGATCCTGGCGCGGCGACCAAGAGCGCAGTCGATAAAAAAAAAAGAAGCGAAGAAAAAAAAGACTAGGGGTGGGGGGGTACGTAGTCGGATCCAATAACGAGATGCCGATAACGCGCTGCGCAATCTAATGGAAACGACCTTATCATCGGCGACGAATCATTCGCCAAGCAGTTACCTCGTCACGTGCGAAATTTAATTCTTTTTTTTTTTTTGGTCATTAAACTCTTATAATATGTACGGAATATGACTCGAGTGAGCGCGCGAGCGCAAGATAAAAGATTGTCGCTGGGAATCTAATAAAGCTACAATTTGAGGAAGCCCCCGATCGTGAATAAATCTTTCGACCGAATAACTCGCGTCCTAACGTAATGTTATCTTATGCAAATCGCAATTATTTGAAATCAGCGCATATCTAATTCCAATGTTTCTCTTAACGGTGTTTATTGTACTCCGGAGCTTGAGGAGAACATCTTTAAATAAAATAAGCTATTTACGCAATTTGCCAAGGCATCCTGGCATATTTATTAATTTTGCATAGCGCAAGAAAATGCAGTAAATTCAAAGTTATACGCGGAGCAACTTATACGCGCGAGAACATAATTAACGTCTGTCAGCAGATTAAACTTTTCTCGAAACTATGTGCAGATTAGGCGCGCGATTAGTCAGGCTGCATTCACGGTGGCGAGCCGCGCGTAGCCAAAGGTTTTGTGTATAACCCCACATAACGTCAGGCGACGTGCATAATGCATTATCCAAGGCGAAACAATCGCTTGGCCAGCTGAAGACGCCGGAACCTAAAAAGTATTTCATTGCAAACTCAGTTCTTCTCCGCGAACCTTCCATGGATGTATAAAACTTTAGCCGATACGAGTGTAAAACTAAAACTCTTCGAATTCCCTTTTTGGAATTCGTGCCGTATAAACGATCGATACGATATAATCAGTAAATGAAAATAGAAAAGTAATAAAAAGCAAATGAAACTCTCCTACAGTGTATTTTAATTATTTTTACTGTCTTTGAAAAATCAAAGATCCAACCCATTGTATCATAGATGTTCAGCGTTATAATTTTTTCTATTCAATTTCTGATTGATTAAATATCCCTTGACGTCGCGTATCGACTTTTTTAGATTTTTTGTTAGAGTCTACATTATTAAACGTGCACCAGCAAAAAGCTTCCAAGTTATGGGCGAAAATTAAAGCAATTTTTAAAAGTTCATCCCATCGGAATCGAAATATCATATTTGAAATTCAATGTTAACTGTAGTCAATTATTCCGCTGCAATAAGTTTCAGACAAGTCGATTGGATTGAAGATTTAATCATTTTAAAAATAAATTATTAATATTGAAATTGGTATATATATTATTTATAAAATAAGCTGCTTTGATAAACCTGAATGATACAGCTGCAGCCCTGCAGATATATTGAGCCAGTGATATAAGTTGAGTTTATTCAGACAACATCCATTATTCCACTGCTGATACAATGTCCTTTATAGATACTATTCTATGATTTCCATATGTTTATTATTGATATTTTCAAAATTGAGCTGTACAACGATTATGAACTTATATACATTATTTTTAAATTAATTAAAATATCCGTATTATTTATGAAGTACTCGTTATTGAAGAAACTCATAATAGAGCATTTATGACTGAAAATTAAACAATTCAGTATAATGTCACTTCGTAATACAATCGATTTTACAAGCCACCCTTTGCTTCCGTGAATAATAATAATAATGTACTTGTTCAGCGATCGAGTTAATAATATGTCAACAATACTTGCACTACATTACTGTCAATCAAGACTTGTTCATTGCGCAATCAATTGCATCAATCATTTCATAAAAAATAAAAAACTTCGAGCATTTTCTAAATTAATAATGCATCGGTAATACGAGAGTGACTAGAATGTGATTAATTAGTTTCATGTAGCTTGTAATTAATTTATCTGTAGTCATATTTGCGAAATTCTATTTCAGTGCGCGTGAATGATTTAATCAACTGCGTCATAGCTTTATAATAGTAATAATTGAATGAAACTAGACAAAATAATTTTGAATAATTTAAGCATGCTATATATATTGTACAAATTTTAAGTCTTGCATTTATTATAAATATTATTTTCGGGTCCTGCAGTGGCTCAGTCTGCGGAACGGGCAGGGCTCGTAATCCTGAGGATCCGGGTTCGCGCCCAAACTTCAGTCGACTGATACGAGCGCCTCTGTAAAATATCACATATGCTTTGTTTACAAACGCACCGTAGATCTCCGTCGCTGATTAACGCCAAGTGCGGGAGCATAAATAGAGCGACGTTAAATGATATTAAAAAAAGTTTAATTTTGGAAAAAGTAAAATAACTTTTATCTCTTGTAGTTCTCATAGTTTATTCAATCAAATACAGTACCTAGTGACACAATTATATCAAAAGATAAAATAATATATCTATATCTCAATATTATTATCATAACGTTAAATTTCATATGGGATATCAATAATATTTTAAATTCATCACCGAGTTCTTGTTAGTTCAATAAGAATGCTACAGTGACAGAGTGCAAAACGACTTCAAAGTTCGTCGGATACGTATAGCTCGAGTCTCTTGCGATTTATCCTGACTAGAAGTCGGCACACGCGAAGAAACATTCCGAAGATTGGTTTTTCAGACTTGTTGACTTATGTATCAGAATATCTAGAAATTTACAAAAAATTCCTAACTGTATTTTATGTCGCAGCGTCAATATACACTTTTAAATAAATCAATGAAGATAACAAATATTTTAATAAATCGCAACGGTTAAAAACCAAATTATAAATATTTACAAGTATTTCGAGCTATGAAAAACGAATTGTTTGCACTACTTTTATACTAAATCTCCACTACGACAACAGAACTTCTGTAAATTTCCTACTATAGTATACGCACTCTCAACAAAATTTCTGCATAATAACTCTATTATTGGCCAGATACATGCAATGGCATTGTGTGTATTAGTCACAATACACCAAATTTCATAGCTTTTTGTTCTGATTCTCCTTAGTCATACTTCTGTAGAGTTTCGCGTTAGTCACACTGCGTGAAATTGAGATTGAAAACAGTATTGTTATAAAGGCTGTCCCAACTAGGGGCATAAATCAAAAGCTGGACGACACTAGTTTACCTCAAAAGGGCACCCGAAACCTTTAATATATGTACAGGCAGTGTCCCTTTTAACCAGAATTTCAGAGCTATTCTGATCCAAACTTGAATTTCGACTCATTTTGAGTTTGAGTAAGCGGAACATTTATGTATGTTTCACTGAAGGAATATTTACATTTAATATTCATAAACAATATAATAATTATTCTAGTATACTTGCATACATTTTTAACTCACAAAGAAATGACCATACATGTGGGGCCTGAATTTTCATGAATTACCTTTTGTGCAAAATAATGAAACCCGTGTATTTGGTTTAATAGGTCCTGGTATTAAAAACATTCAATTATCTTTATGATCAAAATATAGGTCTTTTACAGAGTTTATAAATATACTTTAATACGTAAAAAATCAATATAGATTGATGGATATCTTCCAAATTGAAGCTCGTTCAGGAAAGCACTGACACACGGGTCTCATTATTTTGCACAAAAAGTAATTCCGGAAAGTTTCAAGAAAATTCAGAAACCACGTCCCTGCTGATTTCCTCAGCGGTGATGAAAATAGAATTAATATGGAGTAGATTTTGCAAAGTAATACGTTATTCAAATTAATAATGAACAATTATTAGCAATAATCTAACAAGGCTTGAAATATTTATTTTATACCTTCTTAAAAATATCTATGTTAAATATATAAGATATATTAATATTGTTGCAGGTGGTTCCGTAAGTGGTCTTCGAAATTTTCGCACAGACTTTTTGGAAGAATGGCCTACGCCAGGCACAGGTCCACACTTCGATACGCTCATGGGCTCAAACTTCACAGGATTAGTAGGGAAGACGGTGCATCTAGTATGCAAAGTAAAAAACTTAGGAAATCGAACAGTGAGTAATTCATGAATAATTTTATACCCTTATTAAAACTCTATGCATAAATTGGAATTTATTTATAGAACTGTAATATGGCGCTTTTTTAACCGAGCAATTAACGCCGGTAACAAAGTAAAAAACTTTGAATAACTCTTCTGATTAACTAATTCAATTTTCGCTTTAATTAAACACTTTTATTCGGACTATATAAAAAGCTTTTATGATTATTTGGTTTTATTCGCTTGTATTTTCTTGAGTTTCTATTAATTTTCATTTAAAGTACGACCACTTGTAGTTCTTGTACATTTCATTCTTATTTGAATTTGATCTTGTACTTTGAGCATGCATTATTGTATAAACTTTTGAAAGGCTATAACTTTAACAAAAATTTTATTTCCATTGGTCACGTACTGTCGGTTCCTTTTCGGAAAATAATATTACACATACGTACTTTGGCAAAAGTATTGCTATTTTTCGTTCTCAAAGAAAAGTCTAGAAAACCATAAAACTATTGTTTCAATTTGAAAGAAAAATCCAATTTGGCTTTAGGACGTTTTTGAAAAAAATAAATAAATAAAAAATTTTAAGGATTAAAAATGCAGCAATGCAGGTTTTCATTACGTTATTTAACTTCGTATTCAAAATAAAGCAAATGAATATTTAAATCGTACAAGTAGAATCAATGTTTACATCTGAGACTTTAAATATAATATTCAATTCGCAAACTTGAATCGCAATAATTTCGAGTCAGTTTTATTGCACACGGGGATATTTACTTTATTAGTCAAACAAAGTAGAATAAAGTTGCCAGGACGGACCGGATCCCCCGGAAATTCTCACAACAAAATTATCTTCGAACAAGTTAGTCAATCCAACAAACTACGTTAATCTAACTAAACTTAGCTAATCCAACTAAGAAATTTCACCCTGTCTAAATATCGCCCGTTACCAACTACCGTGAAAAGAGAGCAAAACCACTTTCACATCCGCTCCATCGCACAAGCACACGTCACATACACACACACACCCATACACTCGCATAAAAGCTTCTCGATACAGCTTTGTTCTCTCAACGTGCGAGTCAACTATATCTTATAATTCCTCGCTCGTACTATAGCGTATACATATACCTAATCCCAAAATCTTTAACCAATAAAGAGCGGAGAGAGCGTAACATTTCAAAGTCGACCGCAGCACCAAATCTATGTGCGAAGAGACACTAGTGACGAAACAAACACGCATCAGTTGTCGACCTATATACATTTCTCACCTTCGTGTATATTTTCAAAGTTCAAGTTTTTTCATGCAAGAGCATTCTTTTGTGTGATTTTTTTCTCAAATAAAATATATATTATATGAAAATTTTTCATCCTCATTTCTATACTTCTATCAGTTGATTGAAAATAATTTATATGAAATATCGATTCAGACTTCTTAACATAAGAATGATGAATTGTTATTAAGCTTCGAAAAAAAACAAGATTTAGATTACACGACATATCTTTTTTCAATGATCTCGAATAACGGAAGTAAATTAAAGCAAGATACCTATACAGTCGACTTGCATAATAGTATATTTTTTTCACTGGAGCGAATTTCATTCAAATTAAAATACAAAGACTATGAGCTAAGTAATGCTTCAGCTGTCCACTTTGCCATCGGATATCGCTTATACGTACGAGAATTTCGGTCGCATCTTGCCAAACAACCGGTGCAGATACGTAATGCCAATGACTATCGCGCGAGTATCTCCCTCCTCCTCTCAGTCACACTCTCCTCATTCCTCTCCCTCTCCTGCTCCCTCGCCCGAATATAGTCGTTTGCATCGAGCGACGAGCTATACATATACGCCACGGAGTCACAATATGTCGAGGCGTTTCACGACTACGCTCGATATTACACAACCCAGTATTCTCTCTCTCTCTCTCTCTCTCTCTCTCTCTCAGCCTGCTTTTCTCGTGATATTCTCTTTAGAGAGGTCGCCTTTAAGTTCTATCCGCGCTGTCTTCCCCCTGAAGGAAGAAACCGAGCGAACGAGAGACCGGGGGAGCAAAAGGTCGTGACGTTAATTCCTATGAAAGCTTTAAAAAATTAATGTAATTGAACTTTTGTACGTCGCATGAGAGTGTCTTTTGGAGTAGTAACGCACTGAAAGGGAATATATGGGATTGGGAGGCATGAATATGGATTCAAGTCGTAAAGGATCCATCGTTATTTGGTTGGAGTTTTTCCATTTTCTTAAATTGAGTATGACGCAAATTCTTTTTTATAAAAATTGCACCGTAGCGGTAAAACTGAGAAAAATTTATGATGTTTTTTTTTAAGAAGAAAATATGAGATTTCATAAGACTTGATTATATAAGATCTGGAGTTCATAAAGCTTTCGTGAGTTGATGAGCTTTTAGCTTCTTTATAATGATTTTCCTCGTATCATCTACTGAAATATTTTAAAAGCGACGAAGAAAGAAATAATTGTACTGTTAAAAAAAGACAAATCTTTATCAAATCTAACATTTGATATGCATTGTCACATTACCAATTGTTGCTGTTTCTTTATTCATAGAGAATTAAAGGTTAAATAAATCAAGCTGCTATATAGAATGGAATTTAACTTTACTGAATGACTTTAAAAAGATTTGACTTTAAAGTCCTCGTTTTACAAAGTTACATCTTTATGACATCTGAATGTTAAACGTAATATCCTATCGTTATAAATCGAATTACACCGCGTAAAATGATTTAAAGTCATAGATTAGAGGTGCTATATTTAACGAACGAAAATGCGACCTTATTGAATAAAATGAGATCACATCAAACATCCATCACGTTTTCAAATTATAATTTAATAATTTTCATTTTTATGCACAACTTAAATAAAATATTATTGAACATTCTCGGTCCTGCACTTATCTGATCAAAGTATAGTTGAATTTTTCATCACACTGCAAATCCAGTGTGATTAAGCAACTCGGTCTTGCTTCATTTTTTTTATACGTCTCCGTGCGCTATGCATATTTATTAAGATTAATAATATAGCGCATTCGAAAGTGCAGAAAATAACGTTAAAGCGTGTTGAAAAAATTCTTCGACCTTCGATCAGTATTAAATTCTTACTGTAAAAAGCGGGTTTGATTTAAAAACTAACAAAAAATTTTCCACCAAAAAGTAAGAAGAACTGAAACTAGATTATATATGAAAGGTCAAAGAGCTTTTTTTAAGGAGTTTTGTCATCCGTTAATGACTCGAATCCTATCCCGGTAAACCTCGATAAGAAGGATGGAGTCCATTTTTCTAGATACTTATTACTTTTTACTGCGGTCTCACGATTCCAAACATTCCGAACATTAATATTTATTATAAGATGTAGGATTCCATTTACTTAATGACATTTCATGAGCGCATTACCTAGTTAAAAATTAAACATGTTTAATGCTATGACTCAGTTTTATATTATTTTAATTGGTAAGTTTTGATAATAACTATACATATTGTAACACCTGTTCTCTTATCAACATCAAGTCCAATCTTTATCCACCTAATAACTAAATAAATATTTTTAATTATGCAAATCCCTGATGCAGGTACCCTTCGTTTATAACATATCTATTATCGCTCCCTACGTGAGCGGATTTTTATAGACCATCATGAGACAAACACTTGAAAGTTTTCCCGATGATAGATAATTTATATAGGAATGGTAAAGGATAAGGCTTGAACACCCCCTTAATACAATTTATTGTAATATCAGTACATACATACATGTATGTAGGATTTTTCATCGAATGCCAATCCAATTTCATAATGAAATATTTTATAAAATGTAGTAAAAGAAACCGATTCCTGTACCTTCATAAAATCGAAAGGTTTCCTCTAATCTGATTTAGTGTAGAGTTTGTGGACGGTCAATGTACCTCCATTACTAAATAAAATTTATTTTCCTTGTCTTCTGATATAACGTGCTCATAACGTCACAAATAAAAGTAACCTCAATCTCACCTATAGTTATTCTTGAAGACCCTTTAAGTTAATCCGACCTACAGATAAAACGTAACAGTAAACTTTGAACTTTCGATGAACAAAATAGAGCTTTAATTTTACACGATGTAGCATGCATTTATAAATAAATAATACATCATTATTATCAGCTGCTGTTGGAAGTAGTTCCTTAATTTTTATACTTTCTACTATCACATGTTCTTGTAAAAATAATATTCTGCACTGGAATATCATACATATGTATTAAACCTACCATATAAAACAGTATGTATTTATACGAAAGAACACAGTTCCCTCTGTAAAATCAAACTCATCATTGCGAAATTTAAGCTCCCTTATGTCGTTCAGGTGAAAGACAATGGCCGCATGGAAGGTAATGGATAATGTCCCTGTAAATTCCAGTACATGAACCAGCATATAGCCGTACTATCGTGGAACCAACAGCATTCGTTTAGCTCGAATTCGGACAGACTACCTATGGGTAAATGTCGTTGATTCTGTCTATTACTCTGCTCTTCCATCTCCATTCGTGAATCTAGTCTTCAGTGCTCTAGGTCATTACACCACAGTATCGCAACGTATCATAAACCACGACAATGCTCAAAGTAAGCTCAGTCATACGACTAATGTATGGGAGTTCCCTATCCCTATACGTGCAGATGCTCACCATTAATAGCATCCAGAAAATGAACTAGCCTTGGAAAATACTACCTTTATGTCTTCTTGAAATAAATAGTGAGAGTTTTATTTTCATTGTTTACTCCTTTCATAGTTTCTTACTGCATTTCTGTTTGTACTTCAGTGAGCATAATTTAATAATCCCGTTTGCGAAAGAGTGTGAAAATGTCATTGAACCTGTTTCTGTATATCTGCATTGATAAAATAAACATCACTTAAGAAATAAAAACACTATGTATCTGGTCATAAACTTTTCGTGCATATAACCTGCAAGCATCTTGCGATATCGTGTTACCTCAGAAATATAGTTTAGCAGATCCCCTTGAGAGATTTTCATGTCAGATTATCTCCGTCGCCGTCGATGTCACGTCAAAAGGCTACCTCGTATAAAGCTTTTCCAGCGAATTTTTCCTTTGGTCTCAGCTCTACCACACAATCAAACTTAATTGACTTAATACAAAAAATATTTTATAAACTATGTCAATTTCGGATTTAATAAATTTTTTTTATAATATTTATCCCTATTACTTTGTTATTATAATATTTTTAGATATAGAAAAAGCAGCAACAAAATTATGTAATTTAAAAAACAAACCTGGTTTACTTAAAATTTAAATAGTTTTGTTTACAGACGAACGCAAGTATTTTTTTAATTCATTTTCGGCTCTCAGTTCATAACGAGGATAAACAGAACGGTTTTTTTATTTGTTTTGACTTAAAATGATTGACGGGTTGTATTATAACTCGCGATGTAGTAAAACTTGGTACAATAGCGGGGGAACGCACATAAAATGAACAAAAGTTAGACAAACTTTCCAGTGCTTTCATCGTTTAATTCGCGAAAGTCTACGTGAATGTTTAATTTTCTTTTCACCAGCATCAAAATAATTTTTTATGTATTTAATTTATTTCTAAATATTTTTATTTTATTTTGGAAACAGCTATAATTGTTAACCATCGTTAATTATTCACTTCTAAGCAAAATAATACGTTGAAAGAAATAGGTTTTTTTATATAAATTTAACAAATCACTAGGTGCATGATCATAAATGAAATTTTTATAAGAGCAATTTGCAGTTCTTTCAATTGAAGAGATTTTTATTCTGGTAAATACTAAATAAAATTCGATCAATATACTCAAGGTTATTTTTTCGACTTCTTTTCTAAAAGTCTTATTTTGTTTTCATGACTACATTTATTGATCACTAGAAATAAATAAATATATGCAAATACTTTTCATTCTAATTATCTATTACAAACATGTATGAGCTATGTTTTTCGTGAATGCTGAAATGAACGTTGACTAACGAATTGGAACAGTCGCGGTCAATGCAGCATCATAACAATGGGTAATCGAATTCTCTTTTCCAAACAGAATTTTTAATTGATGCCCGTAACAATCGCCAGCTTTACGTGATAATGGTAGCTTTAACATTCACAGATTTTAAAATATAAAAGAGCAAATACAATGTTAAGGGAACTTCGATTACGCGAACAAAAATAAAAGTACAATTATCGAGAAAAAAGAATTTCAATTTATTTAACAGTAAAGTTTCTACTACAATCACGGTACCTTCGGATTAAAAATAAGAGAAAATAAATTACCCAGGTGCAATTAAAGTTTCTGTTAAATAACAGCATGACTACTTTGTAATAAAGAACTCTCAAGAAAATGAGTCGAAACTTTATTCTTTAGCAGCTGAACAATAAATAAAACCAGTCAAATACGTGCACATCAGTTCGTATTGCTAATGTTACTAATCTCGTATAAAATCAATATATTATCCTCATTCCTCTGAGAAATCGACCAAATATTTAAAAATTAAGTTTGCAATTCAAATATTTCTGTACACGAGTTAACCAATTTCAAACCGAAAATAATTTTGAAAATACTTTTGAAATTGTCGTACAGTGATAAGGCATGGAAAATAATCTCAACAAAATGAAATGGTCAACACTTAAAGTACTAAACACAGCCGTAGAAATAATTTTCCTAAACAATCCGTGAACTACGTGTCATCTCTATGCCTCGAGAAGATAATTTTGTATGCGAAATTCCGTTGGTCCGTCGTGGCGCGTAATCAAGGATTAATATTGCACGCAACGGCAACGCCTTTATCTGCCAAATAGAGGCCTGCGAACGATAGACAGAGATGCAAGAGAGAGAGAGAGAGGTCCACATTAGTCAGTCTCTTTCGCATTCGCAGGTGTCCTGGGTGAGGCATCGAGACATCCACTTGCTGACAGTCGGACGCTACACCTACACGAGCGATCAACGATTCGAGGCACTACACTCGCCTCACACCGAGGAATGGACGCTCAAGATTCGATATCCCCAGCGCAAGGACTCGGGTATATACGAGTGCCAGATATCAACCACTCCACCTATAGGTCATGCGGTTTATCTCACTATAGTTGGTGAGTTTTTCATTTGTAATACTTCTGCCATCTGTGTACGGGGGAGGGGGGGGCGTTTGGAATCGAGCCAAAGTGGGGTTGGGATCGATGTTAAAATGTGTGCCGCACGCTATTTGAAAAATTTACTTACGCGTATTTGGCCAGCCTCGCGTTTCTTATACTGTTTTGATCCGCATACGCAGCTATACGAAAGTCAATTTAATTGTTTCGGGATATGTTGGACCATAACATTACTTTTTCTTCGGTTCGTACCTTTTTTCTTTTTTGTTATTTTTTAGCAATGGAGAGCAAAATTTGCGCTCATTCAGCGAGTATAACGAAGCTTTCGGTATAAAAACAATGCAATTGTTTAAATACGTTCCGTTACTTGTATCAAGAGAAATTTTAATGTTCCCGGGCTTTTCTTTGTTTAAACAAAAACAGCTGAACACAAAAGCTTGGTGTTCGTTATTATTAAGATAACAATGAGTGCGTTTTTTTTTCTCTTTAGATACACTATAAGAAAAATATAATTACAATTCGGATTAAGTCCGGGCATTCGGCAATAAACAAGGCCGCATTTTTCCTTAACTCCCCGCGGTTCTCCGCATCTCTCCCCCCCCCCCCCCCCCCCCCCC